>JBBJLS010026363.1:0-14784 GCA_037577275.1 Bryconaethiops microstoma
CATAGAGCCAGTTTATACAGTCAGGTTCTAACACTGAGAAATGCTACCGTGAAGCAGGACACAGGCTACTTCAAATCATGCTGTGCTTACGGCTTGTAGTGATGTCTGGACAGTGCTAACATTTCCTAGCTTCACATAACATTTTGCAAAGACACGGATGCCAGAGTAGCGACGTACACTCATATGCCCTTGAACAGTGCACTGAAGACAACTACATGTACAAGAGCGAACAAATACATGTACAAGTCAAAAGTAACAATTAAAAGAGCTTTTAACTAATTCTTTTAACCAGTGACCCGAATGCAAGATAGCACAGATAAACCAGCTTCCTTAACGCTAGGTAGCACTGAATCTCCGTGAGTAGCATGGGTAGCATGTTTCGGCAGAACAACGGAGTTAAAGTGACGTGGTGCGATTAATTAGTGTTAATTTTTTTTTATGCATTATTTTTTCAGTGATTAATTGATAGAAATTAATACATTAATTCGACACCCCAAATATATTTTGGTGTTTAAGCCACTCCCACTGCTAACAGGTGCGTAAAATCACATTGCCATGCCCTCTGCATGTACAAACAGTAGAAAGGGCCGTACTGAAGTGTTCAGATAGTCAACTGCCAACTTTACCACAGGTCAGTTTGTAAAATTTCTGCCCTGTTAGATCTGCCCTGGCCAACTGTAAGTCCTCAACAGATCACCTCTGTTGAGAACAAGAACGATGTGTGAGGAGCTTCACAAAATGCTTTTTAACAGCCGAGCAGATGCACACAAGCACAAGATCGCTACGGGCACTGCCAAGTATTGGCTGGAGTGGTGGTCACTAAAGTAGTGAAAATTTGTTTTTTGATGTGGTAAATCACGTTTGACTACCTGACACATAAACTCATAGAGTTCAAGGTCATGACCTGATGAATCTTATTTCAATTACAACCAAACACCCATTTCAGGAAAGAGGAACAAAGTCTGTACGCAGGTGTTATTTTGTTTCTCCAACTTCCTCCAGATGTGTAATGTCAGTAAAACTGAAAGCATCAGTAGGAGGATGCCAAACCCCCACCCATCAACCCCCCCACTTAAGGCCCCCATCCTCCACTCTGGAATCTTCCTCACAAATTATTTCTTGCATAATGTCACACATCACTCCAAGCTACAGCTGTTAACTAAGGTAAAGTATAGGCTTGAATAATCCCTCAATTATACTCTGTTACTGGGCTTGGTGCATGTCTGTTTAAAGTGTATGCTTGGACATGCTGGTGTGAGGTGGGCTCCAGAAAAACATCCTTACTGTACTTTTATTGCCTGTTTTGTTTAAAGAGAGCAAAAAAATGGAGCCAGTGCCAAAGCAAGCCTCGTCACGCCAGGAAGTGTGTGTGTGTGTGTGTGTGTGTGTGTGTGTGTGTGTGTGTGTGTGTGTGTGTGTGTGTGTGTGTGTGTGTGTGTGAGACTGTTCTCTGCAGCAGAATGTGATAGTCATTTGTAGAGGTCAGGATGAGAAACCTGATAGGGGAGGAGAGAAACTTCATCTCTTTTATCGACCGCACTTATGTCTCCACATCTGCTCCCTCTTTCTCTCCCTGTGTCTCTCCTTCCCTTCCTCTTATCCATCCCGTCTGCTCCATACAGCATGTCCATCTCCCCTTTCACCTCCCTCCATTTTCCTTATCTTCTCCTTGTCCTCCTACATACATGCAGTCCTTCACACTTGCTTATAGTAAGGGTGGGGCTATTCAGAAACAAGTCCTAGTATTTACTTACTCAAGTAGTACCCTTGTTATTTCATTTGATAGCACATGATTCATACAGTTTAGGTTGATTTCTACTGTTCATTTTACTTCATGGGGTTAATGTAACTTGGGTTTATTTATATTGTTAGCTTTATAGGCCAGGATTAATATAAACCCGATTTTTACTAGAGTTTATTTTATAGCATGGGGTTATTATAACCTGGGATTATGTCTATGGGTTGTCTTGTAGCACAGGATTAATATGACCTTGGTTTATTTGTACTGTTCATTTTATAGCATTGAATTAATATAAAGTGGATATATTGCTCACCAAACATGATTTTGCCGACTTTGAAAATTCAACATTCACATTTCACAAACACTGTATTTAACACATTTGCTATTTTGTGAGGAGTCTTTTGTCAACAATTTGGCAACATTGCCTGTTTGTTTGTTTATTTTTTAGTTCTATTCAGCTTTTTAATGATTCAAATGTCTATCACTAACTAACACCTATGTGGCGAGTGTGTGAAGCTTGCTGATGTTTGCCCACTAAACAAAGGCTTGCCTTCACTCGGAATGCTAATGTTAAACTAATGGTCCATGATCAACCAAGGACGTTATCTCGTGATATCAGGATCCACCGGCTGGAAACCTGATCACAAGTCAGTGCTTTCAGCTTCCAGATTGGATCAGTGCTAATGTGTAAGGCTGATGTCTAAGAACTGCTTTCAGCAGGTCACTTGGTTGGGACAGCTTAAAGGATATAAAGTTCAGCTCTGGACCCATGGATAAATGAGTGACCAAAATATGGCATTTGAAACCACTTGAACTTTAAACATTTAAACACAGTCAATGGGACAATTGAAGTTATCTGGGAGCCATGTCAGTGCAGCTTAGCATGATCCAAGACATCTGGATCAATCACCAGATCTCCATTATTCCTTTTTGAGACATTGGCACACACCTGCTGTGCATTAACTTCTACAACAGCCTCCACTGACATGGCTCCTGTTCCGCCCTTTCCTCTCCAACAGGGTCAAACTCCTCCAGTTCTCCAAGTAGACAATGTAAAATGGTGCTAGCCTGGATATCCTGACGGAAACAAGCTTTCAGTATGAGTGCATAAACTAAGTCTTACACATAAAATGTAAAATAAGAAGCTGTTCTTTCACAAACTGAAGCCACATCAGTGATGTCATGCACTGGAGGCTTCAGCCATGACCAAAGTCATGGCATTTGTGACTTCTGGGTTGCTGTGGAGACGATGGTAAGATAAGGAAACAGTAGGGTTCTGAAAGGCCACACTTGGAGGCATTGGCACAAAAGAACCAAGTAAGCATTCCTTGAGATGTTCCGCCTCAGGAATTCTGGAAGGGTCGCCGGGGTGGAAATGCCAACCGCGCTTAATGGGCAGCCTTCGCTGGAGGGGCGGGTGCAGAGGGGCTGCCACACTGGACATATTTATGAGGCGGTAAATGGGGCAACACGAGCTGGGCCACACGCCTGGCCTTCGCCTCTGGACTTTTTGGCCTGGAGTTCTGTCTTGGGAATGCGATGGGACAAAAGGCGGCAGTATGATCTGGATGGAGTCCGTTGTCTCAGGGTGTGAGGGGACGGTGACTATGAGATGGAGGGATGCAAAAGGAAGCAAATGATTCAGGGAGGCAATGGCAAAGCAATTTCCCCCAATGGTATACCATAGAATAGCCCTCTAGTCACAAAGCTTTAATTGTACTAGGCAGAGACCAAAGGTGAAGGGTCAGTTCTGAACATGATAACTCCAGAGACACAATATGGCTTTATGTGTCCTCCCATATATTCAGTCCCCTTGCAGCTATTGATGTGACAATCCAGTGACGTAGAGGATGCTGAATGCAAGAAATGTGCAGACTTAATCAGCTGGATCTCCTGCTAAGCCTTTGTTCAAAGTATTAACCCATTCAAGGTCTCAAGCAAAAGACAGGCAATTCCAATAAAATGGCCAGTACAAAGTAAGGGTTTAAGGACAAACTGTTTCCAATAAACTGGCCAGTAATGGCAGTCCAAAGGGTTTCCAAGAAAATGTTTAGTGAGTGGAAGTGCAAGGAGGTTGTTTTTAAATCCTGAAGTGTAGTTATAAGGTTTAATGCCCCTCTTGGTGACTGAGATCTAAATGACCATTCTTGGCTGTGAGGCTGTTCATATCTCACACACACAGCAGAAACTGAAACCAATCCCTTTATTAATTAAATTACACACCACTTTTGCGCTGCCTCCTCCGCTAACCCAAATGGTTTCCTGTGTTTGGGTCGTACTGTGCACACACACACTTCCAAACTCTCATTACAGCGAAGGCCAAGAGGATGTCTGACCAGATGATTTGAAACCATCTCTTTTCAAAGTTACATCTCCTGGTCTGCTTTCTTCCTGCAGCAGACAACCCTAAAGCTATATGGCAGCCACTGACGTTCAAACCAGAGCCCAACCCTGTTTGACTGATAATACATGCCGATGGTTGACTATTCGATAGAAATACATCACTGATGAAGAGATTTGCAATTCCCTTTAGAAAATACAGTGCTGGCAAAGCAAATACAAGAAGGTAAGAAAGAAAGAAAGAAAGAAAGAAAGAAAGAAAGAAAGAAAGAAAGAAAGAAAAAGGAAAAAGGCACAAAAGAGGCAAAGAAGAGAGGTGAGGGGAAAAAAGATAAAAGGCAAAGACAATTGAGGACAGAGAAAAAAGAAAGAGAAATGATAAAAACGGAGAAAAATAAAGGACAAACTTGTAAGAAGTTGAAAAGCCATAACAGGCTAAGATGGAGCGCAGTGCAGTAGAGGAGACTTTCAATAAGCTCAGCCAATTAGCCGTAAGGGTTTCATCAACTGTAGCAAACTGAAGATTCAAGAGTCCACCAAATAAAAAAAAACGAGATACCTTAGCATGTCTCTCGAAATTAATACCACAGAACTGTGTTAGAAGAAGAAAAAGAATAACAGGGATACACCTAACCATTAGCATGAGAATAACAAGAACTCAAAACCAGCCCCACCCAGTGCTACGATGTTCATATTTATGACTATTTAATTATTTATCTATTAGAGTTGCATTAAGGCTAGCCCAGGGAAAAACCGTAGTCACAGGAAATACTTGTGAGATTTTATTTCATGATTCCTTGCAGGAAATTCAATCAAACGAGAGGCCGATATCAGCGTAGCTTCAAAGAAGTATGTGAAACAGATCCGGTCCAAATAGGTGCTAGAAACAGCTTCACTTCAGACTCCCCATACAGTCCATGTATGGAAATAAAACTGCAAAAACAGGTCATTTTAATTTCTCTGTCTTTTAGGATGTCATTAAAAGCAACATGTTTACAGAGCAGCCTACTACAAGTTCAGCCACACTCTCAATGAATTATGACTCTTTTAGGTGAATGAAACTATACCAAATTCAGAAATGGACCCCAAGGCATGATATGGGCCTTTTAAATTCTCTATCATCCATGAAAATGGCCTATGAAGACACTTTCCACTCCTCTTCCTAAAACTTGACTTTAAGCCTTTAATCACTTTTGTATACATATAAAATCAACCAGGCCTGACCTTCCACTCCCTTCATTAAGTGCCTGCCTACGGTAGCCTCCCACGACCCCCTGGCCTTTCACCCTTAGGCTGAGATTAGAGAGTAAGGTCGGACCAGGTCAGGGTGCAAATCTTGTTGATTCGCTGTCAGATAAACATCTTCAGCCATAAGACGACATCACACATGCTCACCCCAGGCGTTTGGATGCAATGCGGCAGGCACACCCCTTTCTTCATGCTTAATGTCTTAAGGTTTTTGTCAGTTTGACATTACAGGTCTGTCCTGCCAAGTGCTGCTTTCATGTCATAGAAAAACATCACCAATGTCCTGATGTCTACCTCCAAAGTAGCAATTTAGAGGCTGCAGATAGTAGCTTGGAGCAGATCCAAACTTCTACTTGAATTCACCTGAAGAACCCATGATTATGTATCTAAATGGACACATTCAAAACTGTTTGCTTACACATTTTCGTTGATGTGCCACCCACAACTCAATTCAAGTATATGTCAGCGAAAGCATGAACACACTCACTCACACACACACACACACACACACACACACACACACACACACACACACACACACACACACACAAGCAGTGCCTGGCCTGTTGCCAATTACTGTTGAACCAATTGAGATGAGTCAGGGGCAAGAAGTTTGTCTTCTCATTTGAGACAACAGTTTGCTAATGGAATAGGAAATGGCAAACCCATAGACAGGATATTGGCAGAACTAATGCCACATTGACACTAATAATAAACAACAGACAAAAGGTTGATTTGCCCATTATATCATGTTATTCTATGATATTGAGTGATTCTTATCTGTTGTTGCATTTTGTCACTGTGGGAACAAAACGGCCTATCTCCAAACAAAATCACAGCTTTACAGGAGAGGGAAAAAAACACTCCCAAATTTCCATGAAGGTTAATAAAGCAAACTTTTTTCAAAGTAAACTTGGACCATTTCTATTGGTCTGGACATCATGGTATCTTGACATGGTATAAATAGCCGCAACTCATTTTAAATCATGTATAAAAATGAAAATGGTTAAAAATACAAGGACTGGTGCAGTGTCCCTATGTTGTAGCTGGATGGACTATTGCAGTTTCTTTGCAACTTTGGCCCCTCAGTATTATGTCTCTATTACAAATGAGATTTTCTACTGGTTTAGGAAAAAATCTGGATAACTCAATCTTTGAGTCATTCTGTAGTTGTTTGAAATATAATGATTAATTGTAGAAAAATCTTACTGACTTTTCTTTACAGTGGTGGTGAACAGAACCCAACAACAAGTCTCCAACTCAAATATAGTAATTTTATTTATTATCAAACCCCAATGAACATTCCTTTAAAATATAGTAAACCCTTAGCTATTTTAGCCATTTTGCTACCTACCTAGCATACTAAACACTGTATTCATTGTGCGTCAAGGCCAGTGAGTGAGGTTTTCCAAACTAATCTAATCTAGTCTAATTCTTAAAAAGATTTGACTTGGATTGTCTCCTCAGAGACCATGGACTCTTTTCGGACTTCGATCCTAGAGACTCGAGACTCAACTAGGACTCAACTCAGACTCATGCCTCAGGGAAATCGACACTCGAATCTGACTTGCAGCTCAGAGATTCAAGACTCAAAACAGACTTAAGTGACTCGAGTCAGACTTGCATCTCATAGAGTCAACTCACACTCAAACTACAGAGACTTGAGTGTTGGACTTGCACCACAGAGACATGAGACTCAATTCAGACTTGTGCTTCAGCAATTTGAGTATTAAATCAGACTCACATCTCAGAGACTCAACTTGTACTCAAACCACAGAGACTTTAGGCTTGAGCTTGCAACTCAGAGACTCAAGACTTGACTCAGACTCACAGGACAAAGATTCAGGGGACTCTGATTGGCATTAATCAACTCATGACCATCTGTGCTAAACAATGTTACATCAAATGCCCTTTGCCTCAGTGACCTACAGCTATAAGCACTGGAATGCTACTAACTAGGCTAAGAGAGACACCACAGGAGATCTAGCAGAACCAACTATTCAGCTAGCAAGTCAGGATCTGGTTCAATAAGGCCTCTTTGTTGACTCTTCTTCACAGTGCCATTGGTTTTAGAAAGTATGTGGCGAAAAATGGTCTGAATCAGGAACAAATCCGGTTGAGCACTCTGCCGCCTGTAGGCTCCATGTCTAAAATACCAGCCCCATTCATACAATGCGTTATGCTTACCTACTCCAGCCCAGCCAAAAATAGGGAGTGGGTTGATGAAAAAGGCAAGTGTTGCAGACCAACTTGATGGAGGTTGATGGGGTCAGATGAGACTGACCTTGTGACCTATGACAATTAGGGCGCTTGGGAAGCATCCATTCAGCACAATGATGCACAGTGTCAGCAAGTTCAGTCAACATTCTTTGATACTGTACTCAGAGTTAAACTGCAGCCAGCACAGAAAGTCAGAGTTCAGCAGACAGTTCATCTGGCCTTTTACTCAACTAAGTTTATGAGATTTATGACTGGCTAAGCACAACTAAAGCCTTTTTTCAGCTTCTTGCTCTTCCTCTGCCTCTCTGTCTTCTCTCCTGTTGGCCTAAACACTCCCTGTTCAGTTTATTAGAAACCCCTCTTTAGTGGCCATGCCACTACCGTGTCAGTGTCAATATGGCACAATATTCCAATTGATGGAACACAATATTCCAAATAATGAAACTGAGTTGTAAAAAAAATTCAAGTTGAAAAAGAATGATATTCCAATATTCCAACTGATGGTAGGCACTTTTCCAAAAGAGGGAGCATAATATTCTATCTGAGGGGAAATAAAATCCAAAGTGATGGGACATGATATTCTGATTGAGGGGGCACAGTATTATAACTGAGGGTACACAATGTTCCAACTGAAGGGGCTATTCTAATTAAGAGATCACAACATAGTAATTGAGTAGGTATAATAAAATAAAATTGACTGCTTCCCTATGTGGGGCCTACCTGTCCCTGTCAAATCCAGGCAGACTGTGTCTTGTGTGGGGCTGCAGCGCTCCAGCTCAGCCTGGTCCTCGCACACAGTGCACGGCAGGCAGGGGTCCAAGGCACTGTCCCGATCCGAGTAGGTGTCGTCCTCGCACATCTCACAAACGGTGTCTCGGTCAGGCTGACAGCGCAGCAGCACTCCCTGACCTTTGGGGCACACAGTGCACGCCTCACAGCGGCCTGAAATTGTCGACAGGAAGTAGCCATAGTTGCACACACAGATGGCGTCATTGGAGTCTGTGCAAGGAGTGTCCATTCGTAGCAAGCCCTCACACTGTGTGCATGGCTGGCATTGCTCTGTGTGACTGAAGTTCTCAGAGAATGTTTCACCTACAAGGGAGAGAGAAAGAAAGAAAAAACGGATAGTTTTAAACTTTTAACAAATAATGACAAAACTTTTGGAAAAAAAAAGCAAAACAAATCGCATTACAATTTGAGTTCAGGATTTTTTTTCTCATAGAAATTGCCCATGGTGTTATTATAACAAATGTGGTCTTTGGTTGGGAACATTTCACACAACCAGTAAAAGGTGAAGAAGTTTTCTAAAGTAATAAAAACCCTTGATGTAAAAAAAGTAAAGAGCAGTAGCAAAGACCTTAAACACCTCTGTCAGTACAACTGGTTCTTTAAAGATCCCGGAACCACAACTAACAGGTGCACCAAACAGGTGCACCACACAAGATTTCTGTCAGACTAATGATAAGGAAGGTAAGAGAGAACCATTAGTCACTGAAAAAGAGTTGAGTTACCTCAAAGCAGTAGTAACAGAAGATACACAATATGCAATTAACTGCACCATAACCATCTCCATTCCTACACCCCCTGTTAAACTATGAACAATCAACACCAAGAATATCACACCCACAGTGAAGTACAAAGGTGGGAGCATCACGATATAGGATTGCTTATCTGTATTCCACATCATTAAAGGTAAGATAAATGATGTACCAGGGAACAATGACACCAAACCTGCAGGCACAACAATTAGAGGTTGATTTTTAAAGGTGGTTACATTGCCTGGTCTCATAACTGTACATTTTAAATCAAATATCAATAAATCAAATTATCAAGAATTTTAAAGTGAATCCTGCGAATCCATCAGTGATACCCTTGGAACCTTGAGAAACTGAAGATGATTTAGAGGGAGAAACAGCTTTGTGCACTAAAGTGGAATCACACCCTGACTTGTCTTGAAAGGTACTCCAATCCCTATTCTCCTTCTCTTAGGTCCACAGATTGGCGATATAAACAAAAGAGGGCAAGAGACTTTGAGAATGCTAGGTTTAAAAGCATGCACTTATGACATGTGGGTAAGAGGCTGTTGCTGAGTCTGCACTGATCCATGGTCCTTGCCAAAAGCTTCACTAATGGTGCAAAGAGGGCACTAATGAATGCCCCTTTCGCATGGCAAAACAGCCTCACGTCCCGGATGTTCCGATGAAAGTCACTCTCATTTTCTGTGAAAAAAAGAACAGTCTCTTTCTATCCTGTTCTGTCATCTTAACCATGACCAGTTTCCTCTTTCATTAACCACCAACTCAGAAAGATGCTACGGCAGATGTTCCATCTACTTTCTGCTTGTGTCTAGTCTCTGTTCTATATTTCACAGTGTCATCCAGACTACAAAAATATTAGGAATATAGCCTGTGGAACACAAGTTTGTGCTAATATCAGACATGCAAATGAGTGGGAGAGATTGTAAACCGTCCTAATTCTTAGCAGCTGGAATAAACGTTATTTTTGGATTATTTTTGGTCTGGAAGATGTGGGAAGGACTATTTTTTTCTAGTTGCTCAAGTTGGCACGGTGTTAGGTGTACGTTTCTGCCAAGGCCTATCTTGGGGCTATAATATTATCTCTGACTGTTCTGTTATTATACATATATTTTTGTTCTATAATATATGCAGAAAGGAAGTGTGTGATTTTCAGTTTGTGTTTTTAATAAGTAGCCTGAAAGAAGCCCTGGTCATCCAGCAGGATCAGCATGGTTCTTCTTAACAGCCTAAGGAAAGGTCAGTATGTCAGCAAAATTCACAAGTAATTTAATGTAATGTACAGCCTTCTTCCCTCGCCTTTTTTTCCCGTTTGCATCCACATCGCCTGGTGGAATGCAATGGAGGGGTGTTTTAAATTGAGGGTTGGAAGAGGAATCTCCAGAAGGCTAATGGAATGATGGATACAGGCGAGTTCAAGTGATCCACCAGGTTAGGATGCACCAGGGCCAGCCTGGGAAGCCTTTAAACCACAAAGGAAAGTCAACCTTGATGGCTGTCAAACTGATATTTACAAACATGTTTTTCTTTCAAGGCTGTTTCATGTGTGCAACATCCAGTCATGCCTGGCTTTTTCAGCATGAACTAAGGGGACAGTATCAGATCTAACAGGCTTAAGGGTGCCTGCCTCCATATCCTACTTGCTTGACTGTCATCTGTCCACGTCAGCTTATCACCGTCATCATCATCACCATCCCTTCCATTCCCTGGTGTGTCCTCTGTCTGCTAATGGACTTATTGATGATGGGGTAAAGTGGCCTGGGGCTGGTGGATGTGTGGGCTGGTGAACAGTGGTTGTTAAGGGGGCTGGAGGGCTAGAGGGTTTCCTGCAGATGGATGAAAAGCATCCATCCCTCACCTCCCCACTGTTTCTTTCTCATCCCCTCTCTCATCCCCCCTTCCGGCCTTTCCAGGCCATTATCATAATGCAAATCATCAATAATGCATATGGACACATTATTTCATGGAGGTTGTAGTGTGTGTGTGTTCATGTAATTGTGATAGTGCGTGTGTGTCAGTACCATTGCCTTACATTAGAGAGAAGCAGAGGTAACATTCTGCCAGTGACTTCTGTTTGTCAAGAGTCCATAAAAGGGAGGCCAGCCTGGTAGCACAAGTATGTGCATGGGCCTGTCTACACTCCTCCTAAGAAGCTCCTATCAAGTCAAGCAGTCGATCAGCCATGTCCAAAATTTGCATATAAGGTTAATATACACTGAACAGTCACTAGAATTCAAGAGTCATCTGTCTTTTAAAGAGAACAATTACTCTCAACCTACTCACACTGCATCCAGGTCTTTTTTATGAACAATCAGCATTTCCGGATACCATGTTATTCATATGTGGTGGTGGTGGCCTAGTGGTAGGATACTTGCCTCTGGACCAAAAGGTCGTGGGTTCGAATCCTACCTCCAGCGTACCACCACTGGGTTCCGGAGCAAGACCCTTAACCCCAAGTTGCTCCAGGGAGACTGTCCCCTATAGTTAGGGAATGGAAGTCGCTTTGGATAAAAGCATCTGCTAAATGCCGTAAATATATGATTGCCACATATTATGTTTATTATTTTTTGTTGTTTATATTAACAAGACTTTCGAGCTTAAGATTATATATTCGGAATTCAGCACCCATTGTTAAGAATGGGTCTCTCTATTAGGTACGTGAAGATGTATTGTTCGTTTTCATGGCTCACAGTAAGTCATAAACATAGTAGCTCAAAACAAGCCTGACATTTGAGAGTATTCAATTTTTTTTTGCTGACGCTTAAACCCAAGTAGAAGATGACGGTGAAAACGACCCTGGGCTGAAATGAGACTTGCTTGTAAAACACCACAATAGACCTCCAGAAACCACCCACAGTTAATCTTCTTCAGTCGTAGTGCTGCATCTGGACACTCATGTTTCATTGAGCAGGTGGGTCACGAGATAAGTAGAAGGGAGAGAGTCATACATGTAATAAGTTGTTTCTGTATTTTGGCCACAGGCAAGGCAGTCAAAGATGGAAAATACTTGTTTTTAACAGATTCTACTAAGCACCATGGAATCACAGCTCTGAGGTTTCGTTGTAAACATGGCGCCGCAATTACATTCAGATTTCCTCAAACACAGAAATGGAGCACAGCAGCAGAAAGTGGATGATAACCAGTAATTACGAGGTACAAGATGAACAGTTGCCGCAAGTGATCCCATTTCAACTTTCCATTTCCCATCTGCCCATTAATCACCAGCAGTCCTTGTGAAACACGTGTCTCTGATCTTCTCTTTGTACAGATGCTGCTTTTTTCCTTTCGGCAATGGGAGGCCGTTTGCCATGTAATGGTCTAAAGCCAAGGGACAGAGTTGAAAGAGCTAGAAAACACCCTTAGGGAGGCGTATTACAGGTGGAGGAATGTACAGGGTTGGGGTTGATTGACGACAGAGGAACACACCCCAACTTGTTCAATATCGTGTGTTAGACCCAGATATTCTGAGTATTATTTTTGCCTTTAAGAACAAAAAACTGGACTCTGATTTTGGGTACATTGGTACTTGTAGCTCAGGAAGTTATGCATCGCTGCATTTGTGCAACTCACTGAACTTACAGGTTTTAGGTCCTGTGAAGCCATAAGCAACAAAAGGCCTTGCATAGCTTTCCCACAGCATCAACCTCTAAGAACCAAAAATGTGTCTGTTTCTTTTTAAACAACAGTCAAAAACAGAACTGTTTGTGAGAAATAGAGGCCACTAAGGAGTAGTGCCTCTCTTAATGTCCCAAGAAGTCCCCTGCCGATCGGATGCTTAAAAATCCAAATTTCGATATGGGTCAGGCCCTTGCATGTTGTCCCTTCTCATCATGCCCAGACTCCTCCTGCATCTCTTTTAGCCCGGCCAGACATGTGGGAGACGCCAGCATTAGCAGAGCGATCCCAGCCGCTAACAGGGTCAGAAACTCGTGTTCACTTTTGACCCCGTTTGCTGTACAAGCATGCAACCCCAGCAAGGAAGACGCAGACCCAGACCTGTCTTTAATGTTTCTATAATTCATTGCAGCGGCAAGTGGCCAAGAACATTACGAGACTTTCTTCACCCCCCAGCAGCAGTTTGTCAAGTTTCATTTGCCAAAAGCTCTTCCTCTAGCTGCTAATTACCTTTGGCCACTAAAAGAGCGCCCACTGTTCCCAGAGGAGAGGCTTGCTCTCTCCGTTAAAAAGAGTCACAGAAAGCTGGAAAGTATAGGAAATGGCATTTTAAATAAGACAACCACTTCATTATGCAGTGCCAGGTTCACCAATGGTCCCAATCGAAAATGTGTGTGTGTGTGTGTGTGTGTGTGTGTTTGTGTACGTGCGTGTGTGTGCGTGTGTTTGTGTGTGTGTGTGCGTTTGTACTCACTGTCGAGGCACGGCTCACACACTGTCTGTGTTTGTCCACAGGGCTTAACCATGCCCTCCCCAGGCAGGCACTGTTTACAGCACTCCCCACTGGTAGTGTACTGACCTGACTTGCAGGCCTCCTGAGCCGAGAACACGGCCACCTACAAAGAGAGACAGGAGAGAAGGCATGATGGAACACCATGTGGGAAAAGAATTTCAGGATAGAGTGGAAAAAACAAAAATGACTTTTGCTCATTTACCATCTTCCCTGGGAACCACTGTTCACGACCAGAACTAGGCATCTGGACCCAACTTCACAGAGTAAAACAAGCTGAAAACGGATGTTCTTACATTCTGGACACTCAAACTTTTAAAAAATCTTGGGGTTATGATTTTTGGGATTAATTTTTCCTATTAAATATTTGTACTTTGTAATTAGAGTGCTGGGTAGTTAAGAGACTTTAAACCAACAAAATATTTTTAAAAAACAAGGTACATCCTTTTTAGCCATTATGCAATCATCACTTACACATACCCACCCTATTACAGCTTTAAAATGCTATTTCTGTTTGCATGCTAGCACTAAATCAGTGCTTTGTAGGCACAGAATTGCTTTAGCAGGTATTTCTTCCAAACGGGCCTATTTCTCTGAAAATTCTCCAAACTACTATGCAGTTGCAGAACATGGCTAAACATGTACAAACAGGAGGGACTCCACCTCAAAACAGCCTCATTAGACAAACGTCTCACCACGTGCTGCCTCTTTGGAATACCAGATTTTCCTTTGACCATCTGGCAGAAACTTTTATTTCTGAATGCTCTACTTCAGATCCTCCTTATGGGAATTCTTTCAATCCCAGCTTTAATGGAAAATTCAAACTGTAGCGATGTAGTGGTGCCTAGGGATCTAGGGTCATCCATATTGTTCTCCTGTAAAACCTACATATAATCAATTTAATAGAATATAACCACCCACTTAATAGAAATCCCTACCTTGTACTTCCATTTACTGACCACTATTTACTGAGCTCTACCTAAGTTATTAGGCCACAGTTAATGAGTTGCCACCAGTTTCTGAAAACAGAGCATGTTGAGCACGAGGTGGACCATCCTCAGCACTAAATTCTACATCCCTGGTGGCCAACCCGCGGCTCTTTGCCTGGTTTCATGCTGCTCTTACGTTGATATCGAAGTTTGTGTTTGTGTTTTTTTTTTTTAATGTGCCTGTTCGCATCGCTTGAGTTCAATACTAGAGCTGTAATACTCGGATCCATTTTAGGATTCGGCTCCCTCTGAGTCACTCACTAAACTGATCCGGGTGTGTGAGTCACTTGAGTCACTTGAGTCAGT
>JBBJLS010026393.1:0-14784 GCA_037577275.1 Bryconaethiops microstoma
AGCCACCAAGACCTGGTTGCCGCTCAGCCACCATCCCGGGTGGCGGTCCAAGACCCCCCCCCCCCCCCCCGTTTTACCTAAGTTATTCTTGCCTGAGAAGTGGAATGGTATCGATGGGAAGTGTGAGGTTTTTCTTACTAACCTGTCTCTCATATTTGAGTTTCAGCCAGCACGCTACCCTTTGGACCAGAGCCGCATCGCACTTTTCAGACAGTTCACTTCTCACGGACGGGCAGCCGAGGGGGTTACGGCAGTCCTAAGATCGGACAGCAATGCTGCATTCTCATACCCAGATTTCACCCAACAGCTCAGGGCCACCTTCCAACACCCTGAGAGTGAGGTGGAGCTGGACTTGCGGCTGTACCATCTGTGGCAGGGCGACTGTCTGGTGAGCAGGTACACGGAGGAGTCCCGGACACCGCTCTCCAGACCGGTATTCTATGAAGGTCTGGCACCATGCGTCAAGGACGAGCTGAAACGCTGGAGGGGATAGTCCAGCTGGCCCTGAGGGTGGACCTATGGATCTGCGCCCAGCTGATGACCACCAGCCACGCCCTGCCGCCCGTGAGCACTAGCACCAGGTCCAGGTCCTTCGCGGAGTCCCCCGCTCCAACCACCCGGCCTCCACCTGCCTCAGAGGCCCACTCCGGAGCCGGGGAGCCCATGCAGCTCGGACACACCTCCCTGTCGATGGCGGAGAAGGAGCACCGTGCACCTGGTGGCCCATGACCAGACTCCCCACGGCAAGGACACTGCCGAACTGGTCCTCGAGCACATCGTCCGATTGCAAGGGTTCCCTAAGGACGTCATCTCGGACAGAGGGCCCCAGTTCACCCCCAAGTTCTCCTTTGGATACCACCTCCAGACAAATGGTCAGACTGATCACCTACCAGATCACCCACCGCATCAACCCTGTCATCTTCTGGCTCCAGCTGCCTGCCTCTCTCAGAATACATTCTGTTTTTCACATGTCCCAATTCAAACCTCTTTTTGTTTCTCCTCTGTCTCCCCAGGCTTCGGTCCCCCTTTTGCCTCAGATCATAGATGGAGGTCCTGTCTACACCGTCCGGCGGGTCCTCTACTTGTGATGCCGTGGCACTCAGTATCTGGTCGACTGGGAAGGCTACAGTCTGGAGGAGCGGTCGTGGGTCCCCGGTGGCCACATCCTGGACCCAGCTCTCATCCAGGACTACCGTCATCGGGTGACCTATCCACTGGGTCCGTCTGGTGACGGTCCTGGAGGTGGGGGTACTGATACACGCACCAGCCACGAGCACCGGAAATGACTCACGTCTCAGGGTATATAAACAGGAAGAAGGTACCTCTCTGCACTCAGACCTTTGGATCCAATGCAGGCTTACTCCAAGCCATCCTACCCTGAGACGTGAGTCATTTCCGGTGCTCGTGGCTGGTGCATGTAACAGTACCATGAGTAATCTAGTTCCTAGTAACCCTCTATATGTGTGCGTGTGTGGACGTTGATTCCTGGTAGGGATCTTTACTCCGTGACTGAAGTGTTCGCAGATTAAAGTGCGTGAATTACTGGCTCTTTCATCTGTATCCATGACTGGGCTCTTCCTTCACACTACACTGGGCAACCTGTCAGTACATTTCTTGTCTTTCTCCGTGACAGTTCCAGTCATAGCTACCGAGCTACTAGGTGGTTGTTCAGGTCCCAAGCGACATCTGATGTCCTTGCGATGTTAACATGTACAAAGCATGGTAAAAAATATAGCATGGTAAGTGCATGCCTAATTTAATTAAGTGACACCTGACTTCTATCTATTGAAAAAACACTTAGGAGGGTGGAGATTTGAATATTCAATTATTACTCATATTGGCTGAGAGCCAGTGAATAAGTGTATTGTATTCTGGGGATCTATTTAACCTGGGTTTAAGGTCTGGTGGAGAGAGAGCTTCTGATTACTGCTCCCAAGGACCACGAGGCTGCTTCATTCTCTAATAATGCAGCAAGCTGCATTTCCCTGATTGCGTTTGATTTTTTGACTTAGAAAAGTTTTCAGACATAGACTTTTGCTCCAATTTTTCACGATACTTGTCACCAGTAGTCTCATCTTGTGGTCCTGCATCATCAACTGTCCCCATCGATGGCCTCCCAGCTGCCTGGTCCCCCACTTATGACCTTCCAGTCCCCTGGATTCCTGCTGATGGCCTCATTGTCCCCTAAGTCCCTGTCATTGGACTTCCCGTACCCTGGTCTCCAGTAGATGACTTTCCAGTCTCCTGTTCACATGTCCCCTGCTTCCCTGTCCCCTGAAATATCATAGCTTTCGCTGGATATCGCTGTTAGACTCATCCTGATCATCAGCCTCTGGTCCCTCATCGCCAGAATTATTGTCCCTGGTCCCTCATCACCAACCTTCTTGTCCCTAGGTCACATTGGGAAGGATGCCCAGGATGTGGATGTGAGTGTCCCTGCACTCCAGTGAACATTTTTCAAGTTTTCTGTTCCCGTTGTTACTATTGTTCATGTTCCTGTCTTTGTCATGATCCCTGTCTCTGTCATGCCCCAAAGCTAAGGTCTTTTGCCCGCTTCCCCAGGTCTGTGTTCAGCACTCTGTTGAGTCTTGTGTCCAGTCCCAAGTTTAGACCGTTTCCTCCCATGTTCAGTCTACTGTTATGTCTGTTGTCCAGCCCTCTGTTCCTTTCCCTGTAAAGCCCCACATCCAGTCTCAAGTCCAGTTCGCCTCTCTGTTTCCAGTCCATTTTACACTCCAGTTCCCATCACCACCTCCTCCTGTGCCCTGTGCACTCCCTAGTCAGTCTCTGTTTTCATTCCCATCCATTTCCTAACCCTAGTCCTGTCTTCTGCTAAGCCCCTAATACAGTCCTGCCCCTAGTCCCACAAACTGTTCTGTCTCCCATTTTGTTTTCCCGGTTTAAAATACTGTTTTTTCTTCCATTCCCAGTATGTAGACCCTTTGTTGTTCTGCTTGTTCTGCTTGTTTTTTCCTTGTATCCCCATTTGTTACACCCCCTGGAGGCCAGCTACCATGGTGGATCATTTTCCACTTTGGGATATGCACTCTAGAGAGAACGTTCTGTAACACTTGTTTGACCACTTTTTCATCTTGCCCTCTTCTGTTTTGCTCTTATATGTCACACAGTGTCTTTGTTTTCCTTGTCCCATGTGACTTACATGTTTTTGTTTTGATCCTCTCTGTCACACCCCACCTTTGTTTTCCCTGCTCTGCATGGTTTCTGTTTTGTTTTCATCCCTGGTTCTGCCAGGTTCTGACTTCCTGTTTAGCATTTGCACCTGTCTGTTTGTAATCCTGACTTGTCTCAACTGTTTCTTGTTCATCCAAGCATATATATACCCCTGTCTTGGTGTTTGTCTTTGTTGGTTGCTAATGCTGTAAAAATAATAAAATGCACAAATTTGAACTGTGTAACCTAGTGTCACCTAAACATTCTGATCTTCAGGGGACCAATAAAAACATAATCAAATACTAGTGTGAAAAATTGGTCAAATCAAAATGTTTGCCCAAATATTCATTTGCATATTGCATCCTTCAGTTATGAGCTATGAGTCATACAAACCATAGCTCACACAAACCATTGTGCTTATGCATTTGAGTGAGGGCCACACAAAACACTAGTGGACTGCATAAACTATAGGTCATTGGTGGTCATGGTGGCTTAGTGCCTCTGGACCAAGAAGTTATGGGTTCAAATCCTACCTTCAGCATACCACAACTGGGTTCCTGAGCAAGACCCCAAGTTGCTAACCCCAAGTTGCTCCAGGGAGACAGATCCCTGTAGTTAAGGAATGGAAGTGCATATGCAACTAATGACATATTGCACCCGATTCACTGACATTTTAGTAACTTGTGGTGGCAAATTTTCCTCTGCTTCCTAAAACCAGGTGTAAATTTTAATTATTTCCCACGAAAGCATTTTCCAGGGGTGTAATTCTAAACCAGCTAAGGTAAAAGAGAGTTTGTGAAACATAACACAAACTGCGTGTTGTCACAGCCTTACCACTTCTGCCATGCCTCAAGCGCCAGATTACTGAACCTGGGTATTTTCCTGTTCAAAATGTTAGTCTCAGTTTAACATAAATTACTCACCTGTGTTTAGTTTTCCCTGGGTTATGTGTGTTGGTTAATCTGTCTTTCCATTGGTTGGCTTGTATGGGTTGCTCATTATCTTGTTTAGTTAGATGAAATTAATAACGCCTCTCACCTGACTTGCCGCCTGACTTGCCGCCACAACCAAGCCAGACTCGCTTTCCGTTTTTCTCAAGAAATATGAAGATCAGACTTAGAAGATCCTGTTCCTGCTCTCAGTGATCTCTCCAACTTTAGACTGAGGATTAATCATGTCTGCATTAAAGCTTAATTAGTTTACCCAGTGAATGCGTACCACAGCTCTTAAGCTGTGCTTGAGTTTGTGTGTGCTTTCTGTTTTCTTCGTTGTATCCTGTAGTTGTTTTGGATTAGTTCGTTTATCTGTATTTGTATGATCAGATCTCTTGGATTAAATATCTGTCTGTTTTTTGAATTCTGCATTCATCTGTAAAAAAAGACCTGGCCTAAGTGTAAAAAGACCTGACAATATCTGAACATTAAACTAACATTAACAATGAAAAAATACTAGAGTCATTTTCCTTATTTAGCCTGCCACAGTCACTCACAGACTACCCACTGTTGTGTGTTAACAAAATAAATCCAGGACAGGAGTTTCAGATAATGGCCTGAAGTCTAGAATGCTCACACTCACAAAACAGAAAGAAAAAAATGCTACATTATATTTATTGATAAATTGATAAGTGATCCCAGCCCTGTCAAGTAGACCGAAAACAAACTTAAACTGTGTAAAACCAGGGAAATAAAAAAAAGGGGTAAAATAACAATGAACACAAATATGAAATCCACAGTGCGTGGTAAGGAGCATGAGCAAACAAAGGTGTATTAATACTCAGAACACAAATATGACACAGCTGATAATACTGAGGGAGGCTTACACACTACATACAGGTGATATGGCTCACCCTTTTGATAGAAAACTAGAAAGGTACAGGGATCTTTAGTTTCAGTTTCCAAGAAAACTCTGATGCATTCTGTCAGCATGTCATGGTCTGACTTGGCCCTCAAGAGTGGGGATATTACACATATTACTCCATTTAATTAACTCTAAACAGCTCATAGTGGCCAGTTTTTCATTTGCCTTTTGAAAGCTGGTGTAATACAGGAGACATGGATCATTCTCTTGATGACAGATTTGTTATTTCACTGTGTGTCTTTAACCCTGCCCCTCACGTGTGCACAGTTTGGGCATGGCTGTGCGTGATTTGTGGAATCAGCAGCGTGCTGCAGTTGTATCAAGAAAGGTTTTCCACTTTTCATACATCCATATAGATCTGTATAGTCACAATTCAACAATCAAACTCCAGTTTGTGGCTGACATTATTTTGCATGGAAAATTTGAGTAATGGTAAAACTGGCAATAATTTATCTACTTCAAAGCAGTTAAGGGAAAAACAGAGGAAGTTACAGTGGAGTTGCCAAAAAATTGCAAATGGCGTGCAGAAAGTAATGGTTTAGAGAAAAACAAAGAGTACACACCGATAGCCTGAGGAGCAACCAGGTGGCAGAAGAATGAGGCAAACATGATGAGAGCCATAGGATAGGTGACCCAGACCAAGAACTGCAATGGCACATTTCCACTCAGTTCCCTGTACACCCACTTATAAGCTGAGAGAGAGAGAGAGAGAGGGAGAGAGAGAGAGAGAGGGAGAGAGAGAGAGAGAGAGAGAGAGAGAGAGAGAGAGTGTTATGGTAGTAATGGAGGTGAAAAGTGAATATAAGGGGAAAGAAGTGACAAAGTGGAGAGATGCAAGGGAAGCATTAGAACACATAAGTAGGTGGGTGGTGTGGATTTAAAAAAAAAAATAGTCAGGACAGACAAATGGAAAAAGAGAATAAACAGAACAAAAAGTTAAGTAAATAAAGACAGTACAAAAGAACTAAAAACTGTTGAAGATGACTTCAAAAGAGGAAATGAAATAGGGGGAACCCTAGAGACAAGAGATGTTGTGGTACCTTGGAGACTCTTGGCACTTGCATAGTCCATAGTCCAACTGACTAATGCCATGGAAATACCCAGGAGCACAAGGAAGATCCAGTCTTCTCCTAATTTTGTTACTAGGAATCTCTGTACACGAGCCACACAGTCTGCATAAACAAAAAATTGGGTGGAAAGGCAATAGTTAGCTGAGCAGAGATTTTTGCTGAGATAATCTAGCAAGAACTACCAACGAGATCAGTTTAGGTCTCTTCCTTTGAGAAAGAAGGTTTTTAAAAATGTGAAATGTATTAATGAATTTGAATTAAATATAGATAAATTATAGGCTATACTGAGGCCTTGTGATGTGCTCATGTTGTGAGCCTTGCCAACCTTTACATGTACAGCTGATTAAACAGACATAATAAAAGTTCAATTTTGTAGGCTGTGGAGCATGTAAATTACATCCTTGCAGCAGTTTCATTTTATTTTATCCTATTTTTATAGAATTTATATACATCCTGTCACACGCACCAGTCACGTGACGTCTAACAGGCCTCCTATCATCCTCGGACACCCCCTCATTTCCTGGACCAGCCACAAAATCCACATTTCCTGGACCAGCCTTCAATGGGGCCCGACCTGTCAGGAGCTCTGCCTCCAGGCGAGACCATTCCCTGGAGACCATTCCCGTCCCATACCACGACCTGGCAGGGGTCTTTAGCAAACAGTGGGCCATCCGGTTGCCTCCTCATTGCCACCACAACCTGGCCATCTAACTCCAGGCCGGCGCGGTACTGTCCCGCGGCCGCCTGTTCTCTCTATTTGCAGGGGAGCAGAAGGCCATGGAGGAGTACATCACCGAGGGGCTCTGGCAGGGGACCCTCCGACCTTCGTCTTCCCCTGCGGCCGCGGGGTTCTTCTTTGTTAAAAGACGGGGGTCTCTGCCCCTGTGTTGACTATTGGGAGCTCGACTGAGTGACCATCAATAACCATCATCTGCTCCCGCTCACCAACACTGCCCTGGACGCTCTCTCTGGTGCCAACTACTTCACCAAACTGGACCTACAGGGTGCATACAATCTGGTCTGCATCAGAGAGCGACGAGTGGAAGACGGCCTTCATAACCCTCTCCGGGCCACTATGAGACCTTTGTAATGCCGTTCGGATTGTGCAACAGTTTGGCGGCCTTCCAGGATCTGATCAACGACGTGCTTCGCGACATGCTGGGTAGGTGGTGCTACGCCTACCTCAACAACATCTTAATCTACTCCGGGACCCTGGCGGAGCACACCCAGCATGTCAGGGCAGTTCTCAAGAGGCTGCTGGCCCACCAGTTGTTCTGTAAGTTGGAGAAATGCGCTTTCCACCAGCACAGCACCACATTCCTTGGCTTTGTCATCTCACCCCAGGGTGTGGCCTTGGATCTCCAGAAGCTTGAGGCTGTGCATTCCTGGCCCCTACCCAGGATGCTTAAGCAGCTGCAATGTTTTCTGGGGTTCGGCAGACCAAGCACCTTAACCCCAGGCGGTCGCGGTGGGCACTGTTCTTTGAGCAGTTCAACTTTCACCTGTCATACCCCGCGCCTGTCCTGCCTTCACAACTCATCCTGGCACCTCTCCGGTGGGGGTTGGAAAACAGCGTCCTCCAGGGGCATGCCTTGGAACCTCCTCTGGCAGGCACCCCATCTGGACGCGTCTTCGTGCCCACCACTCTGCACCCGGACGCCGTCCAGTGGGCCCATTCCTTGGCTGCTGCAGGCCACCCTGGAATCTCCTGAACCCTCAGCTTCCTTCAACAGGCCTTCTGGTGGCCCATCATGCGATTGGACACTAAGGAGTACATACAGGCATGTGTGGTGTGCGCCAGGGTGAAGACTCCCAACCAGCCCTCTCCTGACGACCTCCAAACTCTCCCAGTCCCTTGCTGGCCCTAGTCGCACATACCCCTGGATTTTGTCACCGGCCTGCAATGGGAAGAACACCGTGCTCACCATTGTGAAACATTTTCCAAGGCTGTGCACCTGGTGGCTCTGACCGGACTCCCCATGGCCAAGGCCAACGCTGAACTGGTCCTTGACCCCCAGACCAATGGTCAGACGAAGCGGACCAACCAACAACTGGAGCACTTCCTCAGATGTTTCATGGCCGATCATCAGCGCTCCTGGGCCCGCTACCTTATCTGGGCGGAGCTTTTTCACAACCTCCTCACCCCTTCGGCTACTGGACTTAGCCCATTTGAGGTATGCGATGGTTTCCAACCCCCGGTGTTTGAACACCAGGAACCTTAGGTTGATGATGACATCAACCACAGCTATGGAACCAAGCCCGGTCCTCCATCCAATGGCCAACACCCGATATGTCAATGATTAGCATATGTCAGCCAACATTGCCGCCGGCACCCCCCGGGATGACTGTTCCACGTAGGTGACAGGGTTTACCTCTCCACACGGAACATCCACCTGTGCACCAAATCCACCAAGCTCACCTCCTGCTTCATCGGACCCTACCGGATCACCCATCACATCAACCCTGTCACCTTCCGGCTCCAGCTGCCTGCCTCGCTCTAAATACACCCTGTTTTCCATGTGCCTCAGTTTAAAGATGTTTTCTTTTCTCCCCTTTCTCCTCAGGCTCCGGTCCCCTCTCCGGCTCGGATCATTGACGGTGGTCCTGTCTACGGTGTCTGGCGTATCCTTGATTCACAACACCGTGGCCGTGGCACCCAGTACCTGGTCGACTGGGAGGACTATGATCCGGAGGAGTGGTCTTGGGTTCCCGGCCATTTCATCCTGGACCCGGCTCTCATCCAGGACTACCGTCGTCGGGTACACTCTCCGCAGGGTCCGTCTGGCGACGGTCCTGGAAGGGGGTACTGTCACACGCACCAGTCACATTACGTCTAACAGGCACCGGAAATGTCTCAGGGTATATGAACAGGAAGCAGGTACCTCTCTGCACTCAGTCATTTGGATCTGTCATGTGGATTCTGCGGTACCATGAGTACTTCTGGCTCTTCAGAGCATTTATATACCTTGCTGTGTGCGTGTGTGAATGTTGATTCCTGGTGGGGATCTTTACTCTGTGACTGGAGTGTTCACAGATTAAAGCGCGTTAATTACCGGCTCTTTCGTTTGTATCCGCGACTGGGCTCACCCTGCACAGTACACTGGGCAACCTGTCAGTTCATTTCTTGTCTCTCTCCGTGACACATCCCATATTAAAACCCTTGTTTTTCTGGACTGACTTTTACTTCCAGCTTCCTAAAGTCCTGCTAATTATTTGAAATCTATGTGGTTGTATTGGAAATCACACATTAAAATGTGTTTTTTTTATTATTGAAAACATTAATTTCAGATTTTCTAATGTATACATTCTATATGTGTTTGACACAATCATATGTGTTTGACACCCGGTTTTTGATTAGCATTTAACATCTGCAAATCTCACTTGATATCATTTAAGTCCCTCTGCGATTTGTAAACTTAACCTACTCAAATTATGATTCCATTATCTAGTGGATGACCAGAGGATAGGTTCTCATTTGCATTCTGGCTCCTCACAAGGTTTCTTTCTCAGGTTCATATGGAGTTTTTCAATTTCATAAGTCACTCATTACAGGTTTCTGTATATCTAGTTTGGGACAATGTCTGTTGAAAAAAGCACCACACAAAGGGAAACTAAATGAAAGAACATTGTTATATGGCTCTAAAAAGTGCAATTTTGAAAATTGACAAAATGTATATTATAATCCGTTTATTTCTATCTCACCCTTGCATGAATGCATGCCATGTACAACATACCTGAAATACTGCACAAAATTGCTGTATACAATCTAGAATAATTTACAGTGATTTTAAATGATTTTTATATTGTGCATGTGCGCAATGATGTTGTTGAAACTGTAAGGCAGAGTGAAATTACAAATATGAAAAATGCACTACAATTGAATGGGAAACGTTTGACAGCTATTTTGAAACGAATGACAGCTTGACCACAACACTCTGCCTTGTAAATCTGCGCCTTTAGCAGGTAATAATATTATAATATACCTTTGCACTTGGAGTAGGAGCGTTGTTTCTTTATGGAGGATGTGTGGGTCTCCTCAGGTTTTTCTCTATCACGAATGCTTGCAATGTCCAGTTCCAGGTGGTGGCGGCTGCGGTGGTGGCTGTGGCTGTGACTCCTGCTGTGGTGCCCATGGTGGTGGTGTCCATGATGATGGCTGCCATGCTTCTTCAGCTGCCTCTCCGTCAGCAGACGGGTGGCTTCTTGCCGACGAGACCCTCCTGGGTGCTCTCGGTACTCTCCATACAGCTACCCAAAGACAAGCATGGAATGACAAACCAAACATCCTGAGAAGCATAGGAATCAGAAACAAACTGGCAGTTGTTTCTGATTTTTTAATCTCTTAAAGTTATTACAAAAGTCAGCTATTAATTTCCAGGCTTATTACTCACTAAATACTATGGATCCACTGGATTGCACTGCAGCATGGCAACCCAGCTATATATAGCAACCCAGCTATATTTTTACAATGTTAGTATATATTTGAATAATGCTTAGTATTAATATTTTTTGTTTGAAAACATAAATATTTGTATAGATGTAGAAAAAAAATCAAATGAAGTAAAAAATGCGGTGTTCAGATGTATTGTGCATTGATGCAATGAGTTGTTTCCAATAACCTAATAATGTGAGGTCATAAATTTGTGCCACTGTCTGAAGTTTGAAACCAATTTGCAAGCTATGAGAATGAGAAACTGCATACGAGACATCATGGTTTAACCCTCTCAAACTGAGCATGTCACAGGAAATCCATCCAGGGAATTCAGTCTTGGCCCCTTTAAATCCGACGCTAGAGGAGTTATGTCATTTGCATGTCCATGATGGCAGTGAAATGCATCTGCATGTAAAACTAAAGGTACTGGTACAGGTATCAATATCAATACCAGGTATCAATACCATTACATAAAAGGCTTCCTATATTGGTGGCTGCACAGTGCATTTTTCATTATATATAACTTGAAACCTTTTTATAGAAATAAATACATTCTCAGCTTTGTAGATCATGTTCTTTACATACCACATACTTTCAACAGCAGTACAGAAATCACGTGATTAACAAACAGGATTATGTTTAAATAGGAGTAATGAATAAGAGTTATCTTCAATTTACAGCACGTCTGCTGGAGGGCCTGTGTTTTTCAAAGTTTGGTGACTTCTCTGCTCAGGCATACCTGATTCAGTTGTTAATTACCAGGGTTAAGGCCTACTCACATTCATTCACACTCATCTTGTTTGTGGCAGAATGCAAAATTTTATTCAACAAACAGCCAAAATAAATAGGTAAAAAGTGTGAGGATCATAATTGAAATGCTAGGATGGTAAGTACCTTAGCCCTTTTCTTAGTTTATTTTGGTGTGTTATAGCCTGTTTAGGCCGAGTCTATTATAGAATTGGGTACACCCAGTATGTGCACCTTTTAATTTTCATTTATATCCTCTCACTTCACACTCTCTTTTCTCACACACACACTAAATATGCCCATCTGCCCACGCACATACACACTCTTGTTTTTTAACACGGTCAAGAAATATCCTTTACATATTTTATTTTTCATTTTCATTTTTCATTTTATCTGCCTTTTTATTGCATCAACAATTTATAAAGAATGCTCCAAAATCACTCAGAATTTACACTGAAACTTAGGTTACATTTTTGCTTTCTCCCGTAACTTTACCATTTTACCGTACTTTCTGAACAACACAAACCTACCAATAGTTAATGTTACCTATAATACTACCAGTAATAATGTTAATGTCCCATATATACATTAGAATTTAGGCCTAAGATTAAATTGCATTACATTTGCTGAAGAATGCAAACTAATTTGTTTAGGATGCAAAGTTTAGGACTCTGAACTCAACTAGTCTTGTCTGTATTAACTCAGGACTCCCATCTCTGCCCAGCCCATCCTAAAAGATATGATCTTTCGGGTAACACTTTTACAGTCCCTTAAGAACTAGATAACAACTCTGAAGAACTAGGTCATTAATTCAGGTAACACAATGCTAATGTTCTGTATAATAGAACTTTCAACACCCATTATTCAAAAAATTATCTCTGTTATGTCCATTTTCTAATGAATAGCTAGAAGCTGTCTGCATCCTTACCATCATTTTACCCAAAGTAATTACAAGAAACATACTCAGTTAATACCCCAAACCTGTTCATTTAGTTGACATCATGTCGCCCACAATAATTACCTTCACACTTGGGTAACTGGTTATTAGCTAGAACATAGATGACCATAAAAGAGAGTGTTACCCCATATTGTAGGTAACGTTATTGGAGGTTAGGTTATGATTTTCTCTTTTTTTCTGAAATAAACATTCTCTCTTATACACAGGCCTACAGTGACTCTTACACCTAATCCCTGTTTCTCATCTCACCACTCCCATAACTCACACATCCCTATTGCATTATATTAAATTCTCACTTTGCTGCCTAATATTGTGTAAGTTCACCCTTTGCTTCCAAAGAAGCTCTGACCTGTCAAGGCATGGACTCCTCAAGACCTCTGAAGGTGTGCTTTGGCATGTCACACCCAAAGTTAGCATGAGATTCTTTAAGTCATGCAAGTTGTGAGGTGGCCTCCGTGGATCAGGTTTGTCTAGCACATCCTGCAGATGCTTAATCAGATTGAGACCCAGGGAATTTGGAGGCCAAGTCAAAACCTTTAACTCTTTGTCATGTTCCTCAAAACATTTCTGAATGATATTTGCAGTGTGGCAGAGTGCTTTATCCTGCTGAAAGAGGCCACTGCTATTAGGAAATACTGTTGGCATGAAGGGATGTGCTTGGTCTGAAATGATGTTTAGGGATGTGGTCCATGTTACAGTAACAGCCACATGAATGCCAGGACTCAAGATTTCCCAGGAGAACAATTCCCAGAGCATGAAACTGCATGTGTCAGCTTGCTATCTTCCTATAGAGCATCCTGGTGCCTTCTCCTCCTCTCACACCTATCAACATGATGTAAAAGAAAAAGTCTGATCATCAGACCAGACCAAATTCTTCCATTGCTCCATAGTCTAGTTCTGATTCTCACATGGCCATTGTAAGTTTTTTCAGCAGTAGACATGCATGGGCACTAGACTGATTTGTACAGAGCAAGCTATGATGCAGTGTGTGTTCTCATACCATTCTATCACAGCCAGCATAAACATTTTTAGTAGTTCTTCTGTGAGATCAGACAAGCAAGCTTTCACTTACAACACACATCGATGAGCCTTGAGCGCTTATGTCCCTTCTGCTTCCTTGGACCACTTTTGGTAAGTACCAACCATCGCATTCTGGAAAAACCCCAAAAGACTTGGGTGTGCTGTGATACAGCCTTCTAGTCATCCCAATTTGTCTCTTGTCAAACTCAACTTCAAGAACTGACTGTTTACATGCTGTATACATCGTCCCCCCCGCCCCTGGACAGGTGCCACTGTAATGAGACAGTCAGTGTTTATCACTTCACCTGTCATTGGTTTTAATGTTACAGCTAATCAGTGTATATACAAGAAGACAATAAAACACAGATTTACACTTTTAATACAAAAACAGCACAAACAATTTCAGGATTTTGTGATTTAATTATTTTAATTTGACCAGACAAATACCATTCTTTATCCTGCTGATTTTTTTTAACGACCTGATAACCTCCAGATCTATTTTCTTCTTCCAGCATAGCAGCTCTGCTTTAATGGCCATATCATACACACAGAGCAGATATGTAAATAGCTTAGCTTATTGTTTTCTTTTTCACAGTGTTGGCACTGGTCTCGCATGGTGAAGTCACTGTTCTTTCATTAGCAGCTTCAGTGGTGATTATGTTCACATTGTGTGGCTGATTCCATAAGCTGTGCTATGCTGGGCAAGGCTAAATATGAACATCACCAGGGAGACACATACACTGTGAAATCACCTCTAAATATGCTTGTATTTCTGGTATATTCTGGACATATATTGTACGTCAGTGCTTGTACAAACAGGAAAAAGTGTTTGTCTTTACACTAAATAATGCATTTTAAAATGCTGCAAATAATGTTTCATATCCATAACATTTTTTTGGACACACACCAATCAGCCACATTATTAAAACCTCTGAGAGGCGAAGTGAGTAACACTGATTATCTTGCAACATTGACACCTGTCAAGGGGTGGGATATTTTAGTCAGCAAGTGAACAGCAAATTCTTGAAGTTCTTGAAAATGAGCAAGCATATAGGTCTGAGTAAAAAGGGGAAAATTGGGATGCCATCCCCAAAGCAGCCAAAACAGCAGGTCTTGTAGTGTGTTCCTGACTCAGTGGTTAGTATCTACCAAAAGTGGTCAAAACAAGGCCAACCAGTGAACTGTAGAAAGGGACATGGGCAAACATGGTTCATGATGCGCATGGGGAGTGAGGGCTAACCTGTCTGTCTGATTCCACAAAAGGGCCGTAGCAAAAATTGTTAAAAAGATTCTTGCTGGCTATGACATAAATGTGTCCAGACACAAACGGCATCCCAGCTTGCTATGTGTGAGACTGCATAGTATCCATATGTTGTGGTTCATCTATGTAAAAAAAAACACAAAAAGATTAATGTCTATCATATGACCCACTTTGTAAAAATAAATTACATTTTATTTCTCAACAAGAGAAGATTACATTATATATATATATATATATATATATATATATATAGAGAGAGAGAGAGAGA
>JBBJLS010026422.1:0-14783 GCA_037577275.1 Bryconaethiops microstoma
CATATGTAGTGACCTCTATATATATATATATATATATATATATATATATATACACAATATGACTTCTTGAATAAAAATTCTCTGTGCGAATCTGTTTCTCAACACTGATAGCTTTAGCTGCACTCCTAAGCCACACCGTTCACAGACAGCGATGAGGGTTTCTAGTCTCCAGCCAAACTCCATTCTCAGCTCTTGGTTACCCTCCAAGACTTCTTACCCATCAGTGGCACATAGTACATCTTCTCTGATGGGGAGATCAATGGCTCATGTGAAATTAGGCAGAGAGAGCAGATTTAATTTGCACTGGCCGATAGTTAATCGAACAGCCAGTCCACAGGGACCCTGCATTCCTCACTGCCATCAGGCCCACAGTAAACAAAAAGGACAAGACTGGACAGGTCTCTGGATCTCCACGGGAAACCACAAGGGTCAAATGCAAAGTTCACTCAAGGTTGCTTGGTTCTAGAAACAGTCTGAGAACTTCAGGGTCAGTGCTTAATGTTTTAAGGCCATTGAGCAGTGACTGTGTTGGTGGTCTTTCATACTTTTTGGCCGCATGCCATCTGACTTTGGGAAAGATGTTGCGTAAGTGATGAGTCTACAGATCACTTTGTTTAAAAAGAATCTGAAGACTAAATGTGTTACTGAGCATTTTACTGAGAACCTTCCATTACCTGCTAGTGTCACTGATAGTAATGATAATATAAAGCTTAAAAAAAGTAGCAACACAGGTTTTACTTCATTATCATTTACTCTATGAGACAATGGGGGCTTCAGGTCTTGAGAAAATATAAAAGATATGGCATTATAATATACATAATTTGCATATTTTTTTAAATGATGTAAAAACAGAGTCTCATATATTGTTGCTGTTTTGTCTTCCACTCTCCAAAATGGTAACAGTAGAAAAAGCTAGTTTTTGTTCTTGTAAAGTAATTTGAGACCCTTTTCACTTTTCATCATACACAATGTAAAAGGCCAATTTGGTCTCACCATTAAAAAATGACAAAAAAGAGATACAAGTATTTTCCTAAGAGCAATTATGTTATTCTTGTATCCCTACTTAGCGGTAACACTTGACTATCAGTTAGTAGTCTTGACTATCAGTTACCACTAAAGAAAGGGTGACTTCTGACTTTGATATTTAAAAGTCAGTACATTTAACAATGTACTTCAGTTTTCATTCATGCATGGGAGAATAATTTAGGTGCTGCAGACATCTAACAAAGTGACATATGAATGACAAATGAACACGCACTTTGAAGAGAAACCGCCACGTTCCCCGCCAACACCACAATAACCACAGGGTTTATCAGCCTATGACTGACAGCAGTTAAATTGCCATTCTCAGTGTCGTGTATGCCTTCATGACCCCTCTTTAATGAACTCGTATTAGGATGGCATTTATCATGCAGCCCCAAGGGAATAACATGCAATTAAGCTATTTTTTACGCAGAACCATAGCAATCCTATAATACCTTGAATCAGTTTATTGCTGTAAGCATGCATTCATTATCGTCAGTGTACATTCCATTTTTTCAGTCAAGAATGAGGAACAGACTGGACAGTGTCAGATATATTGCATGGATAAAAATATGCGGACACATATTCTAATTAGTGAGTTTGGCTATCTCAGCCTAACCCTTTGGTGCATAAAATGAATGCTGAAAAAATGTGCTATTGTATAAGGATGCCACCTTTCCAGTAAATAAGCCCATCAAATTAAGACCTTGTTAGAGCTGCTTCACTCAACTGTAAATACGGTCAGCTGTAATGTCTAGAAACAACAACGGCAGTAAAACACAAAAACCTACAGTACAGTACCACTGATTCCAGGTTTGTCTTGGTAGAAGACTGCTCCCCATTCCAAGCTCAATGAGACCAGACAAAAAGGCCAGTTTTCGGGTTCTGTATCAGGTTCAGGTAAGGGCAGAATTTGTTCTATTGCACAAAGTGTGGTCCATAAAGAAATACACTATATGGACAAAAGTATTGGGACGCCTGACCATTGCATTCAAACACACATATTTCATATGCAGTTGAGCCCCTATTTGCAGCTCTAACAGCTTCCACTCTTCTTGGAAGGCTTTTCACAAGATTTTGGAGTTTCTGTGGGAATTTGTGCCCATTAATTCTGTAGAGCATTTATGAGGTCAGGCAATGATGTTGGACGAGAGGGCTCACAATCTCTGTTCCAGTTCATCCCAATCGTGCTGGATGGGGTTGAGGTCAGGGCTCTGTATGGACCAGTCACGTTCTTCCACACTGAACTCATCCAACCACGTCTTTATGGACCTTTCTTTTTGCACTGGGGCACAGTCATGCTGGAATAGAAAAGGGCCTTCCTCAAACTGTGTCCACAAAGTTGGAAGCATGGCGTTTTCGAAAATGTCCAAAAACCCTGAAAAACACGTGTGTCCTAATACTTTTGTCCATATAGTGTATTTTAGTGTGGAATTTCCCTATCTACACAGAGCCTAACCCTATTCCACACCTTTGGGGTGAGCTGACCATGAGCCAAAAATAATTGCCCAAAAAACAGTGTCTGATATTGGAGTATTTATGGCCTTGTAGTGTGTTTCAGTTAAATAGTTAATGTCATTTTCACCATTGTAATGATTTACAATACCCATGGCTATGTAAGACAAAGATATATTATAAACTGATATGTGACTGAATACAAGAGACTCTTGAGACTCTTTAAAGAAATGACTTAATTGTCTATCTCAGATGCCCCTAAGCAACAGATGAAAAGGCTTCAATACTACATTACAGTCCCAATGAAAGAGGAGGATGTGGAGCACTTTAGTGATGAGTAAAAATAGGAAAAGATTTCATCAGCGCTTTCAACACACACAAACACACAAAAACAAACACTCTCTCTCTCTCTCTCTCTCTCTCTCTCTCTCTCTCTCTCTCTCTCTCTCTCTCATGTGCTCAGACTAAGGAAACTCCTCAGCTTTGTTGTGTAAGGCTGGCGTGATGATGTTCTTGAGGCATGTCAGAGCAGTCTCTAATCAGCAGTAAAGCTGAACTGGGGCCAGACATATGCAATCTGTTCTCATCATAAAGCCCATCGCCATGAATAGTTAAGTTCCGTCTCTGAGGCCTTGTCTAAAGAAATAAATTCCCTTCTGAGCTTATGTCTGCTGCACTTAAATTTACACATGAATCATATCTCATTTTAATCTGGCAGCCAGATTCCTTGGCAAACTCTTACGTAATCAAGATAACAGAAAAGGGATCTCCTTCAGAGTGACCTCTTTGATGCTGAAGAACATACTTCATGCTTCCTCTTTTATACAAATTGCTCAAGATTTTACAGACAGAATGCCGAGGCGTTTAGGGTTTGTGTCGGAGAACGCACTCAACAGAAGGTTATTCTCCTCTTTTGCATTCTCCGTCTTGCTTCATTTCACATAAATCATTTCTCTTGCTTCTTACTGATCTTATTTTTATTGCATAACAAATTGCTTTTTATAGATCCTCCTTCAATAATTTATTTCACCATTTGGAGATATCCAGTAGGATAAATTAGACTACTTTATGATGACATGCCATAAGTGTTGTATTAATATTGTATTAATAATTGTATTGTTTGGCAAAGCTACTCATTCTCCGGCACCTTGACTGGTACCGGGTTTTCCTAGCATTGTTAAGGATCTACCACATGTGTCCAACCTGCCGCATCTAGTTAAAAATGAACCCCCGTTTGAATCAGCAAAGTGGTGACATGTTGTGGACCAATGAATTGATTTTCTTTGATGGATTACAGGGTGGAGTCTAGGATGCAGCAGTGACTGAACATATTCTTGCACACTTGACAGAATGCCTGCTCAGTCACCTTCATAGCGGAGGAACCACAGTTGCTGTGGCTGACTTGTCGTAACTGAAGAAAGACCTCTTCCTAATGCAAAACTTAATTGCATCTTCAAAACACACAAAAGAGTAGAGTCACTTTATACCTTGAAAGAATAATTATTTCCTAGAGCTCCAGTCAAGAATAAAAACTGCCTTGGAAAGAATAAAAGAATAACCGTAGATTGGCTTTCTCAAGGCAACTTGAATAATAATGAATAATGTTATTTTGTGCTCCAACATCTACACAGAGCTCATTTTCCCATCCCAGAGCAACACAGGGAAAGATGAGCTACAGATTTACAGAACAGCAGGGGGATCTCCTCATAGCAGGTGACAGTTTTGAGTGTGACAGTTTTTGCTGTTACATAACTTGGCACTGCATGATTGGCAGTTTGTGTGGTATAGATATGAGGATTTCCACAATTTGTGATGAAGGTCGGCATGGTCTAGACCAAGATCAGTTGTCTTTGATGGATACCAAAACAAAAAGACTCTATTTCTCTCTTTCCAAGTCGACGAGAGGAAGATGGGTTCCCCTATTTGAGTCTTGGTTTCTTCCTCCAGCTTTAGGCTGTCGTTCCTCGCCTCTATCGCCCTCAGCTTGCTCACTAGGGGCTTGGACATGGATTCTGTAAAGCTGCTTTGTGGCAACAAATGTGCTATACAAATTCATTTGAATTGAGTTGAATTGAACTGAAGTATGTTAGTGATCAAACATACATTTCTCAAGGTCAATGTCTTACACAAGAGACAGGAGAAACCTTGGTCAGTCTCTTTCATTGCTAAAGATTCACACACCCTTTCAGAGAGCTTGCTTGCAGAGAACACCCTGATTAGTCTAAATAGCCACAGAATCAACCCAATCAATCATAATGAAACAGAGGTCAAATTTCTTATACAGCACTGATAGTGATGTAGGTAGACATTGTACTCTAAGCCAGAGGAGTCCAAAATTATCTGCTTATACCAGTGTGGTTCCTGACTTACATTCCAAACAAGCAGGAACTCACCTGGTTCCTCTTGTTTAATCTGTTGGTCTCAGTCTTCAAACAACTGATCATGTGACTTGCTGTGCTGAGTGAAAGCCTGCAGCCACTCTGGCTCTTTGCGAATAAGACTGGACATCTCTAGTAACAATTTTAGTCTTCCGCATCGGTTTCAGCATACCACTGCCATATGCACACTGATTGGATTGAAATTCCTGCCTATTAGGACCCATCTTAGATTTCCTCCCCACAAACCTGATGCCTAATCAAATTCCTGCCAAAAAACAAGCTACATACTTACCAAAATCTCACTTCATGTTTTTCCTCTCATTATTATTTTTGGTGACTTACAGTCATATTAGTGCAGCAACCAGTTAGTGTAAGTAAAGTTCAGATTTTATTGGTTCTGTCACCATCATTTATGTGAATTGTTTAGTGTGCAGGTGTAGCAGAGTGAAAAAGTAAAAATTGATATTTTTATGAACTCACAAGAACAGACCCATTACATATGCATATACTTCGTCCTCTATTAGCTTAAAATCTTTTTTTTTTTTTGGAAAGCACAACAATTTAAATAAATAGGACATCAATGACATATGGTAATTAGAAACTGAATTATTTGTCTAAACCTGGCGGGACCACTCAGGCTTGGTCAGGTTTAGACATCATTTACAGAATGTGTGCTAGGCTCAAGTTGGGTTCAGATTTCACCAAATTATTTTTATGTTAAGTATACCATCATCAATGTAAATAAATATTGTGTTTCAGTGGGTAAACCTCTCATGAAAGCTCCCAAAACATCTTAAAATCACAATATTAGATCTATTATAAGATTTGAACACAATTTAGTCTTAATATATAACATTCATTTTTTTGCACTGTATAGTAATACATATAATACATATTAGATTTGAATAATAGATTTGGTTCTGCACAGACTGTCTTTATGATATGAGATTAAGCTTGATATGTTGAGATTTATGAGGTTTTAGTTTCTGCTGTGTTGGAGCCTTGAAAAATGAAATGAATATCATAGCTGAACAGAGTAAGGATGCTTCCAAAAAAATAACTCGTTAAACATTCCAAAGTTATTCATTTATTAAAGAATGCATTCCTTTTTTAATTATCCTTTAAAGCTACCATTCTGGAGACCAATGTTTAGTTATGTAGATATTAATTAAAAAATAGCAAAAGGGGGTGGGGAGGGGGGGGGGGGGTTGCGCAGTTGGAAATCAAGCAACCTCTAATTATTATTAACTTTGTCCTTGCTCTCCTTTGAATCTGCATCAGTGAGCATAGTGCATGATCACTGACTGCTGTTTAAATAACCACCCGAGCCAAGCCCTGTCCCTAAGTGGAGACATCAGCAACAATACCGGGGCAATTCCATTTGCTGAGTGAGAGCTGTTTACATTAGTCCTCTCTGTGGGTTCAAGTCTGATGTTTAACCGATGCTGGAAACACTGGGTGGTGAAGTAGGGTGAACAACCTGTACTGATAGGAGCGGTTTTGAGACACATGGGCACACCATGGGGTCTGGAAAAACTCAGAGGGGATCTGAGTGGAGAAACTGAACCAGACAGATACTTACAATTGTAAGAGACTATCAATTGATCCCCACTAAGTTAGCAACAGTCAAATCAAAACATATTGAAGAGTTGCTCCTGTAGGGGGCATAATTGATCGATAACGGCCACACAGCTTCTGATGTTATATGCGCTCCCATGCTAACTTCCACTCACATGCTCCTGTCTTTCAGCGCTACAAAGAAATTCCAGAGAAATATCAGACCCCTTCTCAGCAGGCGGGTAGCCTCATCACTATGCTAATTGCTCATTTGTGTATTCTTCAGCCATCCAGTCTGATTAAACAGACACAGATGCACATGCTTTCCACAAGCCAAATTACAGCCAACCACACGACTCTCCGTCTGCCGTGACTGCTGCTGTATTGTAAATGTTGCAGGTGGGGAGTTAGGCGTGAGAGGCGTTCATAGAAATAACAGTTAAGCCTTGAGGAGCTGAGCTTATGGTCACTGGACATTCCCTAAAGGTCCCGTAAAGGTTTGTTTGTACTGTGTTGAATGGTGTGTGGAACAAAGGTGACATACAGAGAATGTAGTGCTAGAAAAAGTAGTGCTGTGGAAGAACCTTGCTATAAATGTGAGTGTTAGAGGAAAATGCTGATGTGTAGGCCAAAGGGTAGCAACAAAAGCCAAAGAAGCCAGAGAAGCAGTATTCTTAGTGCCTACAGGTGGGCTGTGGATGACTGTTTTTACAGCACCTACACATCTTTCAGTGGTCTTGTGTTGTACAGCCACAACAATCTTATTTAAAGGAATATTCCATCATTTTGCAACCTAATCTTCAGCATATAAAATGCATGGTAGATTACCTCAGACAATAATGTTGATACATTTTTCTGTCCTCAGAAAATAACACAAAATCTATATACTCTAAACTGACATGAAATAAAAGCTGTCAGGCAGTTATTGAATTCTTTTGCTAAAAAGTGACCTAGAAAATGTGATTTATGCATTTGTCTGAAGTTGTTTAACTCTACAGTAACTTGCTTGGTGTCAGTCACTCCTTGCTAGCAAAACAGTACAAAATCATCTTGATTACTCAATGACACAAACAGTACAATTATATTACTCTGGCTTTAGATTTAGAGCGGGCCCCTATTTACATATTAGATATCTTTCATCTTCACACTGCCCCAAGCTTATTGGAGTAACTGTCCTTTGGCTTTTAGAGTTGAAGGTGTAAGTGCAAGTGTTCTATGTTGTTCTGATTTGTTATTTTGTCTGTTGCTTTGTCTGTAATTTGATTTTCCTGTTTTAAGTGGACTTAACCTAAAAATTTGAACGAGTACTTTCTTCCAATCCCCACCCGCAGTGTTCCAGCCTTGTTTCCCAAGGCCCTCCCTGAAGAGGAGGCTGATGCTTGATATCCATTTTTTATAAATCGATGAATGATGCATGAACTAAACTCCACACAGCAACATATAACTAGAAATGTAGTCATGCAGAAATGTGGGTAACTTGGCATCAGTTTTGAATAATTTCAGTGACGAGTGGTGAATGTCCATCAGACACTTCTGGCTCGAATTGGTTGCTTGATTTGGCCATGACGGGTTCTTGCAAATGGTGTTAGGAGTACTAAGAGGAGATAAAGGAACCTTCTTTTTTATCTGTCTCATGTGCTACTGTCAGGAAGTAGTGACAGTTTTAGAAAAAATAGCAAAAAGGTATTTTTTGATATGGGTTACTTACTACCGTTTTAGAGTAAAGTTCTAACATTGGTGCTTTGGGTAGCACTGTTGTCTCACACAACAGTTAGGGGGTTTGAATCCAGATCCTGGCCTTGTGTGTGTGTGTGTGTGTGTGTGTGTGTGTTAGTGTGTGTGTGTGTGTGTGTGTGTGTGTGTGTGTGTGGTTTACATGTTCTCCTCGTGGTGGCGTGGGTATACTCTGGGATCTCCGGTTTCTCCCACAGTCCAAAGACATGCACGTCCAGTGAATTGGGGATTATAAATTTACCGTAGGTGTGAGTGTGTGAGTGTGTGTTTGCGTCCTGCAATGTGCTGGCTCCCTTCCCAGGGTGTGTCACTGCCTTGCACCCGTCGACCCTAGAATAAACTCCGGGTACCCACGACCCTAGTAAGGATGAAGCAGTTCATACTTTCAAAGATGGGTCTGGTTTTACAGGAGGAAGAATTTATGGTAGTGTGTTACCACAGTAGCAGTGAACCTGAAGCATTATTATTTACTCTTACGCATGGACCGCCGAGTTAACTGTTCTTCCTTAGCAGGCCAAGCAGTCTAAAAGTCATGCTAAACACTTGCTCCATTTTCATTGGGTTTGAATTAACATCACTGTAAAACTGCTACATAAAAGTAGAATTAAAAACATGATCTCAAATGGCTCTCTAGTCCTTATTTACAGCATGACATTATGATATTCTGGTTAATGTTTTGTTCAATAAGAAATCGTAGCTGTGTGGTAGACATAATGCTGGTGACATAACCATTGTGTGTTTGATCAATGGGATTCTTTGTACAATGTATCTCACACTTTGCATTTTTCGCATTTTTCACACTTGACTACTCTGCGACTAGAATACAGAATGTCATAATATTGTATTCACTCACACTAGTACTCTCCTGTCAAATGTACTGCATGTTGTTTTGTCCTGTAAATTATTGTTCTGTTGCTTTTTTTGCACTCTCTTTAGTCCTGCCCTGCCCTCTATTGTATAGTTCTGACTTTGTTCTTTGTCATGTTCGGTTTTTTGTTTTTTTGTGTTGCACCTTGATCCTAGAGGAACATTTAAAAAAATTTCACTATGTACTGTGTATATGATTAAAATGACAATAAATATCTACTTGACCTGACCTGACTTTCTCTTAGACAGACAGAATGCTCTTATGTGATAAAATCACATCTAGTTTCCTTGCCTCCAAAAATGTGTGACATATATTGAACCAGGTTCAGACTAATGACGACTTTACTCAGTACTTAGATGCTGCACTTTCGGTTTCATCATAATATAGAGGTATGACAGTATATGGCAGAGAGCTTGATGGGTAAGGAAAAGCAACTCATCAGAGATGATTACAGATCATTTAAGGTTTCACACAGAATGCAGGCTGTGGCAGAGTCATTTAGTTGTGTCTATTCTTTAAGTGTCTTTCATCAGAGGGAAATTTAGACAAGAACATTATTCATATGGAGATATGAATGGCACAGAATGGAGATAAGATAACACAGTAACAGGGTGCTCCTTCTCTGCAGAGTTCTGTGTTGTTTTGCATAAATGATAAACAGCGTAAGAAATCAATTAAGTTGATGTTAATGCATGTGGGCATGCTGACGATTAGGTAACAGACTGATGCTGAGAACATTTCAAAGCCCATGACCTTCCTAGCCTCCTGTACCGTGTTTCAGGTGTGCCTCGGTTCCCATGGGATCCTTCTCTCCATCCCTACCTCCCCACTATTCTCTTTGCCTTGCACACATACACCCATCCTCATTCTCTCATCTCATGAGAAGTACCAAGCACCTGATGGTACCTTTTGGTATTATTCAAATTGATCAATTAACCACAGCCACCCTGTCTCCTTTACTTCAATCACCACAATGAAGCCCAGTGTAGCAGATGCTCTGCCATTTATCTTAAACAGTGTAACTAACCCTGTAGCATATTTGCACATAGATGAAGTCATGACAAAAATATGGTCAGGCTCCCTCAACCCTTTAGTCTAAAAGATTCATTCAAACCCGATTCCCCTTAACAAGACTCTTTCTTCATCTTGACCAACCAAGGCCAATTTAAACAAAGGAAGAGATAATGAAGGTGGGGCTGAGATAATCCTATTCTTACCCTTGCTCAATGGAGCCATGTGCTGGGGTCTCTCTGCCTTTCTGCACATTTTGCTAAAAAGATGCTGTAATTATTATTATTTTTTAATTAGCCCTCATTCACAAAAGAAAAGGACTGCAGTGTTCAGCTCCAGTCTCTGTTAGATAAAATGCTATTTTGCTGTATGTGGAGGTGTGAATATGTATGCGTGTGTGTGTGTGTGTGTGTGTGTGTGTGTGTGTGTGTGTGTGTGTGTGTACATGTGCACATGTGTGTGTTTGCTGAAGGCTGAACTTGCGAAGTGATGCAGTCAAGCATGTTTCAGGGTCGATCTTTCATGTCATAGTGTCCACTACACCCACACACAGCCTTTGAGTCCTCAGCACCTGCGTCCAGCATGCTCTGCTATTGCTACCAGAGAGCTCCACAGGTCAGGAAACAGCCTTTTGTACTTTTCATCCAAAGGCAAAACTTTTGTTACCGTAGAATGGCACAGAAAGCACTGACAAACACAAGAATGTGTTGTAAACTCTTGCTGTTGCCATAGCGAAGGTGAAAAGAAATAAAACACATTTGCTTCAGTTAAAGAGTGTAAAGAGACCATTTGTCATACGTGAACGCACCACAGTACACAGTGTGAACAGCACGAAATTCTTTCTCTGCATTTAACCCATTCATCAAGTGAAGCGGCGGGCAGCCAGGAACACAGCGCCCGGGGAGCAGTGTGTGGGGATGGTACCTTACTCAAGGGTACCTAAGTGGTGCCACTAGCAGTCCTGGGATTCAAACCCACAACTTTCTGATCACTAGGGGAACTGGTTAAACACTAGACCACCAGCTGGTCTACTTACACTTACGTGGTGTTCCAGAGATACACTGTCCGGTTTGAGACACCTTCACAGACTTTCACAGAGCTGTAAAAAAAAAGAAGGAAATTTTAGGAGAACAAAGCTGTAGATTCTTTAATGACTGAGGAAGATGCATGACATTGAGAATGTATTACATGTAGTATAAAATATATAAAGTATTTGAAATATAGTATTTGTGATCTTAGATAACAGGTAGCTAAACAAGAAATTCCAGTAAATTCATTTTTTCATTGCATCATCTATCATTTGTTAGCTTTTTCGTAGCTTTTTTCCCCAATACATTGGTACTCCACTACAAGCGAACATTGGTTTTATGGGCAAAAAAAGTTTGTGTCAAAAAGTCTGCTGTGTTTTGAAGTTGTTTTCTCTGCTTTTGGCTTTGCTGCCACCACATCTGTGATGCTGCACACTTCTCTCGACCACCTTCTCTCTTTCCCTGCATATTACAGAGGTTACTCAACCACAAAAAATTATTTTTTAAAATATCAATACTCTGCCCCTGATCAACCGATCAAAAAGTTATACACATGCGCATAACACTGGAGATCATCTTTTAAAGCTTGTAGGAGGAGAAGAGGCGCCAAATTCAGCTATAGAAAGGATAAAAACCATAATAATAAAAAAACTTTTTCTTTTATTTTATTAATGCAATCACACTAATTAAACTTCCACAATCACACTAATAAAAAGTCATAAAGTGAATCAAGTGGTTGTTAATGCATTTCAGAACTGAACCTTTGCCATGTCTCAGCTGGTCAAATGACATGGAACATACTCATAGGAGCTCAGATATGTTATGTTTAATGCACACAATCAGGTGAAACAAAGGAGGCAGACAGCAGCTCAGGGTCCTAAATACAGTTCAGGCACATAACACAGGACACATAACACAGAAGGGGAGAGTGGGGAGGTACAAGTGATGTTGATGAGCGAGCAAGCAAAACTAAAGTAATTATGGAGTAAAGAAGAAAGCCCAGGTTCAGTACTCCGGAAGGCCGGGGGCATGGCCTATTGGAGCCAGTCACAACATAATTGAATAAAATGATGTTTTGATGTTTGGATGAAGCCAGCGTGTATGATCGACAAATCACGCGTAATGGTGTGTGTATGATGGACAAATCATGCATAATACTGATTAAAAGTGTAAGGCCTACCACTGGACTGGAGTCAGGCACTGACACTACCAGAGAATCCAGCCACCCAAGAGTTTCCCACAGCCCCATAACAAGAAGATCAGGATCACCTGAGTACTAGGCCTCTACATTCTCTCAATGTATACTAAGCCCTGCCTAGTTACCAAATGCTTCCCTGTTTTCTTGTTTGTATTGTTTCTCTGACCCTTTTCTAGATTTCTGGATTACTCTATTGCCTTGTGAACTTGTCTTTGACTGCTTCTTATTGGATTTACTAATTTTGGACTTTTTTCGCTACATTTTTGTACTTTGCTTCTTGTATCTGTGAACTGTTTCTTGGATTAAATCTACTCATTTGAGTCCATATCGGAGTATCATTACAAGAAACATAAAAAGAGAACAGAATCTTTGCTCTCCATTTGGCTACATAGTACATATTTTAACTGAAGACATAGATGTAAATTAACATATTTATAACTATATGACTTTGTTGTGGGCACTGTCCATGGTCCTGAAAGCACCTTCAAAGACAGAAACAGCTGTCATTTACAGAATGGGCTTCTACACCAGTCATTCTTGCAAGCGCTGTGGCAGTCACAAAAAGTATTATCAGTATTCACCATGGCAACAATAACGTTTCTGCCAGAATATATTTAAACCATCTGAACATTGTGCAGCCTATGTGACACCAAATAAAATAATGAAAACTGCTGCAAAGGTAAATTCAGAAGAATATTTCCGTGTGGGAGGAATTGTGCGTTCAAGTTTATTTTGAACATGATTGATCTGTTAAAAAAGAGACCATGTGCTGACATTACATAAGGCAATGAAAACTAGAAGCCTGGGTTTTTAAATTCACCACACCAGAGCTTAAAATGAATTTTGGATTGCAATCAAATCCTCACAGCAGTGTTCCTTTTGAGATGAATGCATGGCACACGTGTTTACATATAATGTAGGTGCTATGATAGTTTTGCAATAAGTTCTATATACGTATATATGAGTATGAGATCTGCATTAGTACTACTTTAGTATTTCCTCTGCCATGGTCACAGAACTGTCAATCACAGTGTGGTCTGAAATGCCCATATAGTTTCAAATGGGGGAATAATTATATATTTTTCAGATTTTAACCCCATTAATTTTGGTTTAGCAGTTATGTTTCACAGCTCCTTTAGCTCCTTTAGTTTCACAAACTGAAATGTGATTTTTTTAATTTATTTTTTTTTCCAGCCAGTTTCCTGCACAGGGATTAAGCCTAGTCCTGGATTATGTAGTGCTTATGTGTCCTATATTTTGTTTTATGTTTGTACAGGTAGTGCTCAGTGACCAAAAGCTCCAGGAGTAAGTATGAATCATGTGTTAATGATGTGCTCGTTGTGTAATGCCATATTTGTAGTTACTTACATTCTAATGTGTCCATCACATAGAAATAGTGAGGCATCATGGCAGTTTTTCAAAAACTCTTAAGACACAGTGTAGGTGCGTACTGGAAAAGTTTTGAATTAGACTAATCCTCATCAGGAGAGTTGTCATGGTGAGGAAGATAAAAATTGTCTTTTGAGCCAGTTCCTGGACCCATCACAAGCTCACAAAACACATTTAGTATTGGATATTAAAAGAAGTATTTTATCCACTAAACGTGATGTGACCTCTATCCACCCTATAGCAGGAATTATAAGAACATCTTTTCAGGAATACCCACATTAAGTAGTGCTTAAAGGCTACTGGCATTTTCTTGACCTTTTCACCTGTACAGTGTTCTTACAGACAGCTGCTGAGCTAGAGCTTTTTCTGCTCAATAAAACAGAACCCTGAAGTTGAAATGAGAGCATTTGAATGCATGTGTAGATGAGAAATATTGGGTGCTCAATCTAAATGCAAATTTACTTTTCCTATGTCAAGATTTTGCTGATGTATCTACCCAGTCCATGGGTTCAACCTGTGTAAATCAATCATACCGCTGCAGAGGAAAGGTGGAAGGGGTTAGTGGAATCGTGGACTGTTGGATGGATACATTTTGTGTGATATAGGAAAAACGATCAACTAGTCAACAGTGATAGACGAATAACTGTATTACACTGCATTTATGAAAATGGTTTATTGTATTATTTTGTTAATGGTTGATTCAAGTTAAGTAATTTTAGCCATTTACACACTGAAATGAAACAACGTTCCTCCAGGACCATGGTGTAACACAAAAACAAAAACAGACAACAAGAATGCATGAGTACAGATAGGACAAAAATAAAGAGTGCAAAGAAACCTGAAGAGAGGGTGCAAGAAAATCTTGAGCAACAAAATAACAGGACAAGACAGCAATTAGTGCAGTCTATGTTTGAATGAATATAATATTATGACAGAGACTGTATTCTAGCAGTGGAGTCAAAATGCAGCATAGAGATAGAAAGCAATGTAAGTTGTTTGTTTAAGGCAGAACAATTCCAGTGTGCATATGAATTGTGTTAGGAGAGAAAGAAGTTCAGTTCAGGGATGTGATTGTGTGTGTGTGTGTGTGTGTGTGTGTGTGTGTGTGTGTGTGTGTGTGTGTGTGTGTGTGTGTGTGTGTG
>JBBJLS010026481.1:0-14778 GCA_037577275.1 Bryconaethiops microstoma
CACACACACACACACACACACACACACACACACACACACACACACACACACACACACACACACACACACACTCCCTCACAATAACTACAAACTAATACACCTACATCAACTAATGAACTAATCAACTAATGAATAAATGCACACTGCCTAATTTATGAGCTGATCCACTTTATGAACTGCATACATATCATCATATCATCACTGTCAGAAAAGACTAAAGTAAATTTACTCCATAAGCAAAGTTGAAATCTTTAGCAATTAAGCCTAGTATTAATGATCCCACACTTAGAACTCTTATCTGGTTCTCCCACTGTCCTCAAGCTTGAGTGTTTCCACTGTGAGTCGCTTTGGATAAATTAATGTAATGTAGTCCTGGATCATATTAGTGAGACTGCATTAGCAATACATGTTTGTGTGATTGGGGTTGTATTTCCATAATTTACCCATTAGAAATTTATTAGCCTGAACAATCATACTATTTCTATAGCTGGAATTTGGTGCCTCTTTTTGAAATAGAGATTGCGGGCGGTTGAGTCGCCTTACAAATGAGTTTCAGAGAGAGAGTCTGAGACGTCACGGCTGGAAAGGGACAAGACGTAGAGAAACAAACGCGGAGGAAAACACACAAAAGACTCGTAAACAGACGTCAAGGCACTAAAGCACAGGTCAGTAACAAAAAAAGACGTGTGTCACTGTTTCTTGTGACTTAATTAAAAATAATCAGTCAGGATACGCTTTCAGCCATCCTTCACCATAAACGCCTTGGTAAGAGCCAGAAAGTTCACACCCCCTTGGTGGTCCAGCAGTAGAGCACCAGGCACTAAATCAGAATATTGTTGGTGTAAATCTACTGTGCGGGTATATTTTAAATTTTATTTATTTATTTTTTTTTAACACAAACTTTTTTATCCATAAAACCAATGTTTGGTTGTCTGTAACAACCACGCAGTCACACTTTGCCTTTTCTCACACAAATGCATCTAGTTTTCTTTTAACAAAAACTCTATATTCCGCATATTGTCCAGAATCTCTGTCTGCGAAACCGAGCCTTAATGTTTGGTAAAACTGAAAACATAAACTTTGATTTAATCCACGATAAACTTTGATTTAATCCAAGTTCAAGCTTAATACAACCCTGCTGAATAGAATCTGGTCACTGAAAGTTAAATTCTTTCTCCTGTGAAGTTCTGGCAAAACAAGTTTTTGATCTGAAAGTGATGATATCTGCAATAAAACTAACTGCCCTGACTCATCCAACTACCCAGTCTGACATACAACAAATAGTTGTTGACTTTCTACACAGCCAGCTTAACAAAAGAGTGTGAGGACATGATCACTTCACCCACGCCAGCTCTCGCTCTACTACACAGCAGTGAGCATTCAACGAGGAGTGAACAAATCGGGCTATTTAAGAGGGCCAGATGTGTGAAAACTGCTAAATATGATGCCAGAGACACTAATGAATGTGCAACTACTTCACTGTGCGTCTTCAAGCTCCACCGTTGAATGCCCACCTGCCACTTACCTGCAGGAACCTTGCAGTGAATCCACACTGCCTGTCAGAATACACTCCATCCATCCTGACAGGAGGGCGTCTAAAACCTCATCTCAATCTGATACCTTCTTTCTCCTGAGACACACTGACCACAGTTCAGTGCTCCGTCAGTGATGAACACGACTGAGATCAGTGCAGCCCAGGAAAGGAAGGAATATGAGGTGGAAGGAGAAAGTACGTCCTTGTCTTTTCTATCTGTCACTGCTCTCTACAGCCTGACCGGTCTTATTCCCTCATCTCAGGACGATATCTGCTCATCTGCTTGTCCCTAATCGCTGTATATCTAGGCATTAGACGACATTTCTTTATGGATATGAACTATGATAGATGTGTTTTTCTTCACAGGACGGTACTGCTGATTCTGGCCTTTGGTATTTTTACGTTTTCCATCACTGCGGCTGAACATCTGCCTATGACCCGCGCGTCTCCCTTTTCTTCCGACTTTCTTCCATTGACTCACCCTTCCCGCGACTTCTTCCGCATTCTAAGCCTCCCTCACTCTGCCTTCTCCCTCCTCTCTTGCCCGCGCAAGCTTCTCCTTCTCCTTACTTCTCTCAGTGCAGACGAGGCAGCGTTGGCGCTCCGGTGTAGCTGAAGTTTGGCCAACAGCTGGACGAAACGCTCGTCTGTCTTCGGGCAGTCGGCTTTGGCTCAGAGCTGCAACTCAAAGTTTGGGGCTGGTTTTTAGACTCTGCTGAAGGAGGCTGATTTCATTTGGACTGTTTCTTTTTTTGAAGAAGAAGAAGATGATTAATGGAAAAAAGCACGTATTGGGCCATTTTCCCTACAGACTACTTAACTTGGCCTTCTTTGTTTTGGGTGTAAGTTTTTACTTCATTAGCTCGGCTTCGCGCTCAGGAGTCTGAGGGTATTGACTGCTAACCTCATGCGGTTGCACCTGGGGCCTCGGTTAATGAAACGACGGCAGGATTTGTGGGCCCTAAGCCCCAGGCTGACAGGGTTGCCAGCCGCCTTAATAAATGGACAATAAAAAGGGGGGAACAATGTAAAACTGGAAACATTCCTGCATTGTTTTCCCGTGCGTCAGGTTTGCATAAGGGCTCTCCACTCCCCTGCTTTCTTCCCAATCTTCCTCTCAATCTGTGCATTTCAAAGTCACAAACCGGTTTGTTTGGGCTCTTTTGTTACCCTAATTATACCAATTTCTTTTGCCTGCACAAATAAAAGGCTCGCATAAATGGAAGCACCTGAGTGCTTCAAAATGAGTGCTTTTGAAGAGCGCAGTAATCACAGCCCTTCTTCAGGTTTTCATACAATATGCTAGTCACTCATTTGATGGTAATTTGTCAAATCTATACGCTCCCTGTGTCCTGAGCTGTGTGTTACATGGGCTATTTAGGTTCTTCTAAGAGAGGAGCTGGCTGGAAAATAATCTGGAACAGGTTCCCATTTGTATCTGCAGCAGAATGAACTGGGTGGACGGTCTATTATCTATGAGCCGCACTCCAACTGCCAAAAACCAATAGGCTACATTGTGCCAACTGTGACTGTGGCACTGCCAGCCAAAGGGATTTAAAGTGTTCACATCTTTTTTTTTTTGTGTGCCCCTGTTAGCTAGCAGCCTGTTGTGGGCACTGACAGAAAAACAGGCCATTTTGTTCTAGAACCTATAACTTAAAGAGGTTGTGATACAACTCCTCCCTTAACGTAACCCCTTTCTGAATTTTAGGGCGGGGTCCGCTGCTAAATGAAGGGTCTCTGGGAGGAGCTGTTGCCATGGTAGAAGGAGAGGAGGCGTAATTACATCTTGCATGAACTTTCGGCAGACGGGGCGGATTTCTTTGCTCAGGGTGGCACTGAACATCATGACCTGCTTTTCATGGGGGGTCATGCGGAAAATCTCCTGGACGTCACGGCGCATGTCTGAGAAGAAAGAAAGAAGAAAAAAAAAAAAACAGGAAAACAAAGATTAAGGTTATTAATCATAATCCAACTTGGGCACTGCCAGAATAATTCATGCTTCTTAAAATGATCAAAGACGATTCAAAGATGATTAAAAGTGTCAGACCACGGATAAAAAAACCAACATGTCAGACCTAGCAATTTTGTTCATTCTGTAAAAAGTTTTAAAATCAGTCCTGGCAGCCAAAATGACTTCTGACATATGATAATATCATAATAAACAATACAAGAATATACAGCAGGTAGCAGCCAGTTCAGTTTTAAAGGGGAATTCCAGCCATTTTGGCTGCATAGTTCGGCTCTACAGATGTAAAGTCTTTCAGAGTGGTTTGATGTGAAATGGTTTTACAGTGGTGGTGAATGGAACCAGGGGTCATGATGTCTAAGGCCTAAATATATTCATTTCATTTACTATCAGGAACCACCAGTGAGTCAACACATGTTCTCAAGCCTGATTACTTCCACTAGAGAAGAACTGCTCAACACTGGGCAGTTCACTCCAGATTTTTCTCCAGTTTTTCACCAGCTTTTAAAAATCTGGAAAGTATTTTTTGGAGATCTTAGTCAGAGGAACAGCAGCTCTGGAAGACATGGGGGAAATCACACCAGCGCAGAAGTGAAGCTCCACTATGATGTCCACTGCTTCAACTTCTTTTAAATTTCTATCTAATCTTCTTATATTGATTTTCTATGTATTCGTTATTTCTTTTTTTCTTATTTCACTTTACTCTATTTTACTTTTTATTCTATTCCCATGAAGCACACTGAATGACCATAGTCTATATAATGCAATATATATTGTAAATAAACTTGACTCCAACAGGACAGATCTGGAAGTCTGCTCATTGCCCAACAAAATGGATGAGCTGCTTCTCCTCAACGGGACGATTTTGCCGACTTTGTTTCACCAAAACCTGGCTCGGCATTTCCATCTCAGCGGATTACATCTGCTGGGCTTCCACCTAAACCGAGTGGATTGTGCAACATGGCCGAAGGGGAAAACGAAGGGTGGTGGAACTTCCTTCTTTATCAATAAAGGTTGGTGTACAAATGTCACAGTGCTGAAAAAATACTGCGGCCTGAACATTGTTCATAAACTGCAAGCCATTTTATTCACCATGGGAGATTTCCTCCTTCACCCCGGTCGGCGTTTACGTCCCACCCCAGGCCAGCGTTAATGACGCACTGCAACCCTGGCTGACCAAATAACCGGCCTGGAACAAAAACATTCAGACTCACTCTTCATAATCTACAGGGACTTTGATAAAGCAAAATTACATCACGAACTACCAAAACACAGACGGCATGTTAACTGTCCCAGCAGGGAAAACTACACACTAGACCACTACTACACAGTCCTTATAAATGCACATTGGTCTGCGGTCACTCACTCAACTGTGTTACTTATATGTAGTATTTGTACCCAGTATTTTTGTATATAGCACAGTGCATATTTCATAGAGTTGTTTTTTTTCTGTAGATTTTTTTTTAGATTTTGTTTAGACTTTATATTTTATATTGTTCTTGTCTCTGTGTGTCTTTGCAGTCATTCCCTGAAGAACTTCCTCTGGGATCTATAAAGTTTTCTGATTCTGATTTGATTCCAAACCTACAGGCAGAAACAGAAATTTGCCAAGCCTGTGAGAAGATGGTGAAGAAACAGACCAGCGAGGTCGAACAAGAACTGCAGGACTGTTTTGACGGCCTCATACAGAATGTTTTTGAAACTGACAGCCTGGAAGGACATAGTGACATCTTACATCAGTTTTTGTGAACGTGTGTGCGTGCCAACCAAGACCTTCTGCACATGCAACGATAACGAGCTGCGGTTCACAGCCCGTCAGAGACAGCTTCGTCAAGCCAAGGCAGATAGAGAAGATAGAGTTGTGTACAAGCAGAAACTTTGACAAAGGAGATCAGAAAGGCTTAAAGCAGCTCCACTGAAGAGCTGCAAATGGTTCTTAACCAACAACCATTTAACAGGTGCGAAGGCCTGGAAGACATCATAAACTACCGAAGACCATCTCCCTTCTCATTTTGTCTGAGGCAAACAAAGACCTGGCTGACGACCTGATTGCCTTCCATGGCAGGTTTGAGAGGGAAAATTCACATCCCTCACCCACTCCGGCTCAATAAAACCCCTCCTCTGTAGTTCTCTGGGTTCACGTTGAAGACTAAAGACACAAAGTCCTGGGGAGTTAGGGAAGTGCCCTTGCGATCAGAAAGTTGTGGGTTCGAATCCCAGGCCTGCAAGTGGCATCACTGAGGTACCCTGGGCACTGCATCGCAGGCTGGCCGCTGCTTCACTTGCTGAATCGGTTAAATGCAGAGAATAATATCACACTGTTCACACTGTGGTGTGTTCACACATGACGAACGGTTCACTTTCACTTCAAGTGTGGAAAACCTTAAAATAAATGACAACAGCCCCATCACACCTCTGGCAATCCCCTTTCCTCTAGACATTGTCTCCTTCTCTTGTCGTAAAGCCTGTGTTGTCCATCTGGCTGCAATCTTCATGCAGATTTACATTTACATTTACGGCATTTATCAGACGCTTTTATCCAAAGCGACTTCCATTCCCTAACTACAGGGGGCAGTCTCCCTGGAGCAACTTGGGGTTAAGGGTCTTGCTCAGGAACCCAGTGGTGGTGGTGCTGGAGGTAGGATTGAAACCCATGACCTCTTGGTCCAGAGGCAAGTATCCTACCACTAGGCCACCACCACCCCACGTCAGTATGGTGGTGAGTGTGTGAATGTGTGTGTAACATAGACAGGTGTGTAAAAGCTTCAGCACTGTTTGAATAACCCGGTCCAGGTTTCACCCGGTCCAGGCTTCACAAGCTGGGTCATTTGCCACTGCAGTGGCAAACAGTTATTATTATTATTATTTTTATTATTTCACCTTTTTTTTAGCGCTGCTTCTCCTCCAAGCTCGTTTGATCAGCCTGAGCGAAGCAGCTCCACGTTCTCCATCTGTGTGAGAGGTTTAGAATAACATCAACAACTCCATGTTCTCCATCTGTGAGAGATGTTTAGAAGAACAACAGCAGCTCCAGCAGATCAAAAACACAAACTGAAAGTAAAACACTGAGAAAAACTTCCAACAGTTTCCCCAAAAACTCCCTCATTCTGGTGAACATTGTTCTAATCCAGAGGAATCTACTCCAGATCACTGTCATACACCTCATGGACCAGCTTCTCCTCCACCTCATGGACCAGCTCCTTCTCCTCATGGACCAGCCTCTTCTTCTCCAGGCTTGGTTACTTAAACCGTGCTCTGGAGAAAGAGTCCAGCTTCGCTGTGGTATTAAGGTGGAACATCAGTATTTAAGCTGCAGTATTTAAGGTGGAACATCAGTGTTTAAGCTGCAGTATTTAAGGTGGAACATCAGTGTTTAAGCTGCAGTATTTAAGTGGGCTCCACTGCAGGACATCGCCTGGGTCTCCTGAGTGTGTGCCAGTAGAAGAGGAGATATTTTTTTCTGATTTGAATCTGATGGGTGATTATTACTTATGTGTTCACAGGCATGTGATTTTTGTGGTCTCCTGACTTTGAAACAAACAAGCAAATACCCAAACTTGATCGTACAGAATGTAAAAAAACAAAAATATGTAAAGAAAAATGTAAATCAAATGTAAACGTAGTTGATTGCAGTAGATTGTGAATATGTAATCGCATTTAAATTCATATGTAAAACAGAAATCGGGCTCCGAGGGTTAAACTGGGACTGTTTATGTTGGAGGATTTGCATAGGCCTGTTGTGATGAGGGCTGGTGGTGCGGAGGCTGAGGAGGGGAGGATGGATATGATCGGTGAAATGGAGAGAGAGGCGCATTAGCGGTTGAGCCTCAGTGCACAGTGCAGCCATGCGCTATCCCAAGCTAATGTGTCCTCCACGATGGAACACCATGCGGATGGAGTCCATTACTGGGGCACTGCACCAGAACATTCTCACCATATCAACCCATCATAGAGGACATGAGGCATGTAGCTCCACCCCACCCCTAATGCCTGTGACCGCAGAGAGGGGCACGACACTTTCAGCTAAATCGTGCATTGGCTTAACCTGAACAAAGGCCTGGAGCATAGTGCAGGCTGGACGCTCGCATTGAAGCCCACGTGTTTTATTATTCTCTTTATTTTTCTGTTTATTTAAATATCTGACATTTGTTTACAAATATTTTCAGGGGTTCAAAACATAAAAACAGCCCCAATTCATTTCTACATAAATACGCTGTATGGGTAGGGCTAAACTGCTGTAGACTAAATGGGTGGGGTTAAACTGCTGTATATTGAATGGGTGAAGCTAAACTGCTGTAGACTGAATGGGTGGGGTTAAATTGCTGTAGGCTGAATGGGTGGGGTTAAACTGCTGTAGGCTGAATAGGTGAGGTTAAACTGCTTTAGGCTGAATAGTTGGAGCTAAACTGCTGTAGACTGAATGGGTGGATCTAAACTGCTGTAGACTGAATGGGTGGGGTTAAACTGCTGTAGACTGAATGGGTGGAGCTAAACTGCTGTAGACTGAACGGGTAAGGTTAGACTGCTGTAAGCTGAATGGGTGGGGCTAAACTGCTGTAGACTGAATGGGTGGGACTTGTCACGTGCACCAGTCGCGTGGCGCACATGAGTATATAAACAGGAAAAGGAGCGCGCCACAGAGTATATAAACAGGAAAAGGAGAATATGACGTTGCTCAGTCATTGAGTCAAACTTCTCGTCTGGCCATCTCATCTTCACTATACTACCAAAATGTCACTACCTGATAAATGGAATGGGATCGACGGGAAGTGTGATGTTTTTCTAACTACGCTGTCTCTTATTTTTGAGTTTCAGCCCGAGAGATATCCATCACATCGGAGCCGCATCGCACCTCTCACGCCCCTCCTTACCGGGCAGGCAGCCGAGTGGGCTGCGGCAGTCTTGAAGGCCGACACCATCGCATGTTATTGCTATGACACGTTCATCAAACAACTCAAGGCTGCCTTCCAACACCCTGACAGTGAGGTGGAGGTGGCTTCTCGCCTTTCCCATCTGCGGCAGGAAGACCGTCCTGTGAGTAAATACACCGCGGAGTTCCGCACACTCTCCGTGCAGACGACCTGGGGAGACTTCGCCCGAGGGGCTGGCTGCGCGGTTAAAGGATCAGCTCGCCGGGCGAGAGATACCTGAGACCTTGGAGGGGTTAATTCAAATGTGTCTGAGGATCGACCAACGAACATTCGTCACAATCCTACTTCTCATACCCTGCCGCCAGCAGAATCTCCGCCTCCGCTCCCACTTAGGAGCCAGGGAACCCATGCAGTTAGGGCGCGCCTCCTTGACTTCGGCGGAGTGGAACCGACGTTATCGTGAGGGCCTCTGTGCCTACTGCGCCTCCCCGGAACATCATCGCGCTATCTGTCTGCTCTGTCCGGGGAAACGGTCAAGCCAGGTGAACGGGGGGAGGTTTTCACCTGGCATCACTATCAGCGCCTCCTGGAGGCCGACTGTCTCCCGTTTAACACTTCAAGCCCACATTCAGATCAGCAACAAACAGGTCAGTGTTTCTGCTTTTGTTGATTCAGGGGCGGCGGGCAAGTTTATCGACCAAATTTTTGCTGATACTCTGGGTGTGGAATATGAGGCGTTATCTCAGCCAGTTAAAATCACAGCCGTAGGAGGTCGACCCCTTCTCCACAGCCCCTTCACTCATCGTACCTCACCACTCCAACTCACCATCGGACAACACCAGGAAAAGATCTCCTTCCTCCTCAGTTGACTCACCTCACCTCCCATCATCCTTGGTCATCCCTGGTTGTTGTCTCGCAACCCTCTCATCTCCTGGACCCAGCACAAAATATTCCAGTGGGGTCCGACCTGTCAAGAGCTTTGTCTCGCGGCGCCGGCTGAGAGGTGCTCGGGAGAGCCCGAAGTCCTTGATGTCGACGTCACTGCCATACCCAACGCTTACCTAGATCTAAGGGAGGTGTTTAGCAAGAATAAAGCTATCCAATTACCACCACACCGACCTCTAGGTATTGAACTCCTCCCAGGGACGATGCCACCCTGCGGCCATCTTTACTTCCTCTTCAAGGAGGAGCAACATGCCATGGAGGAATATGTTGCGGAGGGTCTTCGCCAGCGGCCGTGGGGTTCTTCTTTGTGAAAAAGAAGGATGGAGGTCTGCGTCCCTGCATCGACTATCAGGGACTAAACAAGATCACAGTGTAAAACCGTCATCCACTCCCGCTTACCAACACCGCCTTGGACGCTCTCTCTGGTGCTTCCATCTTTACCAAGTTGGACTTAAGGAGTGTTTACAACCTTGTTCGCATCAGGGAGGGCGACGAGTGGAAGGCGGCTTTCATCACTCCCACCGGTCACTATGAAACGCTGGTTATGAAATTTGGTTTGTGCAACAGTCCGGCAGCCTTTCAACAGTTCATTAATAACATTCTTCATGATATGCTGGGTCACTGGGTATTCGCCTACCTAGACGATATCCTCATTTACTCAAGGTCGGAAGAAGAACACATCCAGCATGTCAGGGCTGTCCTGAAGAGGTTGCTGGCTCACCGACTGTTCTGCAAGTTGGAAAAATGCGCTTTCCACCAGCGTTCCACTACCTTTCTGGGGTTTGTCATCACTCCTCAGGGGGTAGCCATGGATCCCCAGAAGCTGGATGCTGTGCGGAGTTGGCCTCTACCCACTTCGCTTAAACAACTTCAGCGTTTTCTGGGGTTTGCAAATTTTTACAGACGCTTCATCCGGGGCTTCAGTTCGGTCGCAGCACCTCTCACAGCCCTCACCAAACCCTCCAAGCAACCTTTCCACCTGTCTCCAGAAACCATCCACGCCTTCCACCACCTTTGTCACGCCTTCACCTCAGCACCCATTCTCATCCATCCGGACTGTGCCAAACCATTCGTTGTGGAAGTGGATGCCTCCGATGTGGGCATAGGAGCCGTTCTCTCCCAACGAGGTCCAGACCAGAAACTGCATCCATGTCGTTTCTTCTCCAGAAAATTCACTCCCACTCAACAGCGATGCGGGGTAGGGGACAGAGAGCTGTTGGCCATCAAGCGGATCTTGGACTCGCGACACCGCGGCCGGGGCATCCAATACTTAGTCGATTGGGAAGGCTACGGTCCGGAAGAGCATTCTTGGGTTCCCGGGCGGTTCATCCTGGACCCTACCTTGATTCAGGACTTCCGTCGTATTGTTTCCTCCCAACGGGGTCCGTCTGGTGACAGTCCTGGAGGTGGGGGGGGTTCTGTCACGTGCACCAGTTGCGTGGCGCGCATGGGGCACCAGAAATGAGCGCATCATAGAGTATATAAACAGGAAAAGGGGAATATCACGTTGCTCAGTCATTGAGTCAAACTTCTCGTCTGGCCATCTCATCTTCAAGCTCACGTGAGTATTCTCTGTTTACTGTGTGCAAGAGTGTGAACACTGATTCCGGTGGGAATCATAACTCTTTAGTAGAGCGTTTGCAGACTAATGTGATTCAACCAACCGACTACAAGGCAAGGTATGTTCTTGTTCACCTTCTACCTGTGACAGGGCTAAACTGCTATAGACTGAATGGGTGGATCTAAACTGCTGTAGGCTGAATGGGTGAGGTTAAACTGCTATAGGCTGAATGGGTTGGGTTAAACTGCTGTAGGCTGAATGGGTGGGGTTAAACTGCTGAAGGCTGAATGGGTGGAGCTAAACTGCTCTAGACTGAATGGGTGGGGCTAAACTGCTTTAGGCTAAATGGGTGGAGCTAAACTGTTGTAGGCTGAATGGGTGGAGCTAAACTGCTTTAGACTGAATGATCGGGGCTAAACTGCTGTAGTTTGAATGGGCGGGGCTAAACTTTGTGTGTGTGTCAGCTGTTGTGGCAGCTGTTCAGAACATAGTGAACAGGTCACTGAAGGAGTTCATTAATAACGCATTACTTAATCAGGTAACGTTGTTGTTTGGTCCGGGTGTGTTTTTAAGGGGCGGGGGGGTTTGTTTGTTTGGAAACTCCTCAGAGAAACCCTGAAAGGTGATAAAGCAGCTTCATTAATGCCACCTGCTGCTCTGGATCAGAATTGAGGGGTCTGGAACAGAGTTTCCAGGCTGTAATTACTCAGACTTGAAGGTCGTCACACTAGCACCTAAATGGGATTTTTTTTTTTAACCCCGCTCTGGCGGTGTTTATGGTGCTCTGTGAGCTGGCGTCGGGCCAGGGCTCTTTCGAAGCGTCCACATTCCTGATGACGCAACACTTTATTTATTTCCACTTCTTTGGAGAGCGTTTGAGACCTCCGCTTTGTTCTGAGCTCCACATTATTTTTAGAAGTCCGAAGAAGAAGAAAAAAGAGGGAGAGGGAAAAAGAGAGAGAGAGAGAAGTAACCAAGACAACGGTGAATTCCACGTACTGGCAGTTGCGTCCAAGCCTGGCGATGAGTAATGTGATCACTTTCGTGAAATAAAAACAGAAGCATGATTGCCACGTCCCTCGTTTCATTTCGCACATCGTACAAGCGGAGGAGATGGAGACATAATCACCGCTGTCGTTTGGACAAATCGACCCTTGCAACGAGTTTCCATCAGTCGGAAAAGCGAGACTAAACACACAGAACAAACTGGAGGGGCTTGAACCTGATGGGACATGAAATCATCCGTTTTCTCCACCCCTCATTTCTTCATACTTTTGATTCCAGAGATCCAGATTTTTTTTGCATTTTAGTGTGGGCTTGTGGAACAGTTCTCCAGACTTCCTGAAGGACTTTCAAAGACTCTCATTTCCAGTCCAGTCCCTGAACCAGACCAGTTTCAGAGGAATGTTTTTGTTTGTTAAGACACACAGTGACCTACGTATGAATCATTCAAACAGAGGGAACTGTTATTAAGTGCTTTTATTTCATAAAATGTGTGTGTTTGTGTGTCTGTATTTTAGAGGTGAAGACGAGGCTACTCTTGGTATTACTCCAGTATTCAGGTTGGTATTCAGTTTTCATTCAGTATGTATTATTTATGATGTCATAATGTCTAGAATATTTGTTATTTTGCTGTACTATTGTAAAGTAATTGCAGAGTTATAAAGTGAATTACTTTAGTTACAATTACATGTAATTTAGTACAATTCACAGCACTGTCCTGAAAGTTTAGAATCTGTGCTCTCCTGAGAATGTCCCTGTTTGGTTAACCCATAAAGCAGAAGTGTGAACGCTGTAGGGGACACTGAGCATAAGGAGCGTCATCTAAAATCACTTTGAGGAGCATCATTGATCTTTCACGCTTCATAATCGCAGTTCTTAATTAGCTGCTTGTTGGTTTGGAAATAAATGAGCTTCTGTAATCGTGTCCCTCCAAACTGCAGCTACATCTGGAACATCAGCAGGGCATGATAAGTGCGATTAGGGCGGTTTAATCGCACTGAAGAAAAACAATGTCATAACATCTCAACCTTTTGTGGATGCAAATAACATTTGGCTGCAATAAATAAATAAATAAAACCATACAGCCGTTCATTAGACCGCATTATGAATTCTGACAAAGTTCACAAACTCATTAAGGAGCGAGTTTTTTTTTGGGTAATGTTTTTTTTACAGGCCGTTTTTCTCCAGGCTGGAGAAAAATGGCCTATAAAAAGGCGCTCTTGTGTTTTGCCTCTATTTTTAGCAGTTTGTGTTGTGAAGAGGAAGCAGAGAGGTTTGCAAGTTGAGGATCTTGACCTCTCTGTTGGTTCTGAACCACAGAAGGAGAAAGAAAGAAGCGGTTAATTCATAAATTCATTAGTAGAGGATAACTGCGTTTGAGCCTTATTTTCTCTTCATCTCAGTCTTAATCTTTTTCTCAGCCATTCTCTCTCTGTATCTCTCTCTCTCTCTCTCTGTATCTCTCTCTCTCTCTCTCTCTCTCTGTAGCTCTCTCTCTCTCTCTCTCTCTGTAGCTCTCTTTCTCTCTGTCTCTGTCTCTGTAGCTCTCTCTCTCTCTCTCTCTCTCTCTCTCTGTCTCTCTCTCTGTTACTGATGTGACTGTATTTAGTAACAACAGGGTGTCACTGAAACAAAGATGAGCAGAAGATTCAAAAGTTAACTATTATCAATAATAATATCTTATTTTTATATCAACAGTTTAAATGGCCAGTGTCATAATGTCATGGAAATTTCTTTCCTTTTTTGGTATAAAACAGTTTGACATGTAGTATGTAAACAATGCATTTCATTTGCTCCCCAGTTCATACAGTCCATATGTTATATGTATAAAAAGGAACAGTAAGAAAAATCCTGTTTACTTTTAAGGGATAAAGAAAGATTGGAAAATGAGTTTAAACTAACAAATAAGCTACAATACTTACAATCCATGATGTTTTAAAAAGTTCTCTCTCTCTCTCTTTCTGCTTCTCTCTCTCTCAGACTCGGAGGTGCAGCTGCGGAGGGATATGGTGTTCACTCAGAGTCTGGTTGGAGCAGTGTGTTGTTTTTCGGAGCAGTTCCTGGCTGTGTTGAATCAGACTCTGAGTGAAGAGAGTGAGGGCCAAGAGAGCGCTCGCCGCTGGCTGGACCAGATCTCCTCCACCGGCCTCCTCATTCACTTCCAGTCTCTGCTCTCACCCAACCTGGTGAGTGTGTGTTTGTTCACTGTGTCTGATAAAAAGAAGAAGAAGAACAGACTAGAAAGTTCATACTAGTGATCTTTGTCTTTGTGACACTTTCTGAAGATCACATTAACTGGCCACACCTCTGGTTGCCTCATCTTGCTGATAAACAGGTAGAGACCATCTGATGATGCGCAGTTTGTGTTGTTCATCCTCTCGCCCTTTATCAGTTGTCAGTTTCTCTGAGCTGGATATTATAGCGCTTTTCCATTGGCCAGTTCTTCCACACTGAACTCATCCAGCCGTGTATTTTTGGACCTTGCTTTGTCCACTGGGGCACAGTCATACTGGAATAGAAACTGAGTCCACAAAGTGGGTCCACAAAATTGAAAACATGGCGTTGTCCAAAATGTCTTGGTCTGCTGAAGCATTAAGATTGTCCTTCACTGGCAGTAAGGGGCCTAAACCCTGAAAAACAGGTCTGTCTCAATACTTTTTTCCATATTTTGTATATCTTCCTATACAGCCTTCACTTGTTTAGCCAGTGTAATCATGCTTGCTTTTGGAATGAAGCCTATAAGAAGAGGGGTCATTTTCCTTTTAGTGCATAATGAAACATTTTTGGCCCAAAGGTGGTTTAAACACTGAAAAGCTCATGGGATTGTCATCTCAAGGTGATAAAATGTGTGGCCTTTGGCATTATTCCTATGGTAGTGTTGGTTACTTTTGTGCGT
>JBBJLS010026500.1:0-14777 GCA_037577275.1 Bryconaethiops microstoma
GTTGTAGTAAGTCGAGTGGCTAATTGTCTGCGTCGTGTGATTGGCTGTGTGCGTGTGGGTGGGGGTTTATAAGCCAGCGGTGCCTCAGAAACTTTGTGTGGTCACCTAAACGCTGTTTATTGCAAATCTGATGTGTGGACTAGCAAGTACACGAGTGCTTCACGTCTGAATTTCCTTTCAGTACACGGAGGAGGAGGAGGAGGAGGAGGAGGAGGAGGAGGAGGAGGAGGAGTGCCACGACAAAGAAAGCCCCAGTAGTTCCCCACTCACTCTCAGGGAGTAACACCAGTGGCTCCCCACTCCCTCTCAGGGAGAAAAGACTGTGGCAGTTCGGGTCTTTGGAGCGAGACAGTAAGGAACCGTGCGTGTTACCCTCCATGTCTGTGTTTTAGGTGTGATCCCCGCAGCAGCAAACGCTCAAGAAGACTCCGTGGAGCGGACGTAACCTTGTCAACCTCCCGGTGACACAAGGAGTGACGACCTCCGAGGGTTGCGGTGGCTGAGCCCTTTCTTCCCTTCAGTTCTTGTTGTGCAGAGTGAAGGTCCTCTGAACTTTTTTGTGAATTTTGTCATTAAAAGTTGTTACTCCTACCTGTCTCCTGCAAGTGTGTCCCCCTCTAGCCACCATGCCAGATGGAAGTTCCTTGGAAGGCTCAACATGTCTGTAATGACACTCGGATATGAACCCAAATGCAGAAAATACCGTAGTTTTATTCCAATACAAAATGCAAGAGACAAAGTCCAAAAAATGTAGCAAAAGTCCAAAACCAGTAAATCCTTTCCGAAGCAGTCAAACAAGTCCACAAGGCAAAAGAGCAATCCAAATATCCAGAAAAATGTCAGAGGAACACACAGCCATACATACAAGTAAACAGGAAACCGCTTGGTATCTAGGCAGTGCGTAGTGTACTTCGGACTGAATGTCTTACATTTACGGCATTTATCAGATGCTTTTATCCAAAGCGACCTCCTTTCCCTAACTACAGGGGACAGTCTCCCTGGAGCAACTTAGGGTTAAGGGTCTTGCTCAGGAACCCAGTGGTGGTGTGCTGAAGGTTGGACTTGAACCCATGAATTCTTGGTCCAGAGACAAGTATCCTACCCACTAGGCCAACACCACCCCTAACAGACAGAAACAGACAGGGAGAGAGAGAAACGAGGGGGATGTAACGACAGGGATGAACAGAAAGAGAAAGAGGGATTGAAAAAAAAGAGTGTGACAGAGTAAGATAGAAGAGAAAGTAGAGTGAAAGAGAGAAAGGCAGACATGGGCATAGATAGCGAGAAAAAAAGTTATAAAGAGAGAAAAAAATACAGAAAGTGTAGACAGAAAGGACAGAGATAGAGAGAGGGCTGGAATGGAGAGAGAGGGGATGGAGAGAGAGGACAAAGAGAGAGAGAGAGAGAGAGAGAGAGAGAGAGTCAAAGAGAGGAAGGAGACAAATGAAGGTGAGAGAGAAAAAATGGAGATAAATTTGACCCTAATAATTACTGAGGCATCTGTGTGAACAGTAATTTGAGAAAGTTAATATGTAGCATTTTAAACTCCAGACTTTTAAACTTCCTTATGGGACACACTGTCTCGAGAAGAAGTCAAATTCATTTTTTACCAAATTACCATGACACTAATCATATTAATACCCCTAACAGAGAAATATTTTATCCAAAACAAAAAACAAAATATTTCCATGTTTTATTGATTTCAGAAAGGCTTTTGATTGTATTTGACACAAATAATTATAGGAAGCAGATTAGAAGGTAAAACATGATTTAATTAAGTAAATGTACACAGCAATTAAATGCAAGATAGAAATTGGCAACAAACAAACAAACATATTGCATCTCTTAGGAGCACACAGGGCTGCTGCTTAAACCCAACAATATTTAATATCTATATAAATTAATTGGCAAAACTATTATAACAATCCTGCTATCATTCTGCACAACTCAGAGATTAAATTCCTGCTCTATGCAGATCCTACATACCCCTTTATAGATCAGGGTCTACAGTAAAGCCTGGACCTGCTGGAGTTGTACTTTCAGACCTGAGCCTTGGCAGTAAACCTTAAAAAGACTGAGGATCCAGATCTCAGGGTTTAAAACACACATTTGTATTAGTAACAAATAAAATTAACCACTGTTCAAACTACAGCTATTTAGCCGTCAAAGTAAGTTTCTCAGGGCCCAGTTTCTCATGCTTTCATCACGCAGTAAGTGAACTGAGAGATAAAGCATGCGGGGCTTTCTGTGTCATAAAATGACAAAAATTTACAGAAATTCCAAAATATTTGAATCAGTACAATATGTCCTTTATGAAAGTGGAGTGTGAGGTCCACTGACTAATCAAGACTTTTTGTAAAATGGAATAAACATCCAGTTGAGATTTTGCATGCAGAATTAGCATATAAGAATATTTTTAAAGTATACAGAAACACCACTAAGAAGCAAGTAGAGCAGAATTAGGTCAATATGCACTAATAATAAAAATTCCAAAAAGGTCAGTTGAATTCTGGAAGCATCTGAAAACAGCAACCCCTACTCACAGTCTTCTCACTGAACTGGTCCTGAGCTACTGTTCATCACACTCACTAACACACAATGACACACACTCAGTCACACTAACACACACTAACAAACAACAGGCTCAGGACCAGAAGAACACAACTAATCTGATCAGAATCAACAAAATTACAGTCTAGCTGAAAGAAAAATACCTCACCTATGGGAAAACCCATACACAGGCACAGAGTAAAATGCAATGTCATTTGGCATGAAAAACATCAGGACACAGTGGCAGAGTACCTGAGCACAGTGACCAACTCAAAACTGAGAACCACCCTGACAAGGTACAGACGCAGCCTGGCTGTGGACACCAACAGGCACAAGAGGTCCTTGCTGCTACTGGAGAGAAGAATAAACCAGCAGTGTAAACTAAACAGACCTGAAAAACAGCTGCACTTCCTGACAGAAGGCCCAGAATTCACAGATATTTGAGAGCAATTCTTTACAAAAATAATTAATCAATACCTCCTGATCATCCAACTTTTTAAAACACAGAGACTTCAGTATTTACTGGGAGAACACAGAGAGAGCTGCACAGCTGCAGCCCAGTACGTCCACACCTTCCACCGTAAGAGGGACAGTAAGTGACCATGTCTCTCTCTCTCTCTCACACACACACACACACACACAAGTGCAAAATACATAAAATAGAAATAGAGTGTGAGAGAGAGGGACGATGGAGAGAGAGACGACAGAGATATAGAAGTCAGAGAGAGAGATACAGTGAGATAGAGGATCAGTGAGAGAGAGAGAAAGAGAGAGGACAGAGAGGGAGAACGGAAAAAAGGGAAACCGAGAGAAAGTTAGAGAGAGTGAGAGAGAGAGAGAAATAAAGAGAGAGAAATAAAAAGAGAGAGAGAGATAGAAAAAGAAAGAAAGAAAGAAAGAGAGAGGGAGAAAGAAAGAGAGAGAAAGAGAAAATATTAATGCCTTCTCCTCCTGACTAAGGCTCCTTACTCTGACTCCGCTCTGCTTACTTAATGAGCTTGTGTTTCTAATGAGAAACTGTCCTCTGTTCGGAAACAGATTCTTCACACTCCACAGATCAATAAACTTCTTAACACACACACTCACACACACACACACACACGCACGCAATCTCTCTTTTTGGATCCCCTATATACGCCCTCCTGCTGTTCTTTATTTGAAAAACAATTCTTAGTTCTAGCTTCATTTGCATTCAGGGACAGGCTAAATTGCTCATATGCCCTCAGTTTACTTAATTAGAAACACCTTCCTTGTAGTTCCATTCTCTGACCACTTAATGTGCTCCACCACTTATAGGTCCACTGTATAAGTGCATAATTACACACTGTAGCCCATCTGCTGTCATTCACAGTTTGTCAGCCCTCATCTACCCCATTCATCTTCAGGTTCTGAACACAGGACCAGATCTTACTGACCTTTCTCAGACAACAGTGACACAAAGTAGTGGCATTGCAATGCGTGTTGCAATAGAATGAATGTACTGGGAAGAGTGGTGATGCTGTGAGTTTTGTACATATCATTGTTACTGCTAGATTGGAAATAGCTGACCACCGGAAAACATCCAGCTGTGAGTGGCTACGTGGTTCATTGAAAGATAAATTTGACATGCAAGTTAGTCATTAATTTAACTGCAGGTAGTGCCAATTAATGTCTTTAACTAGTCAATCAAAAAGAAGAGCATTGATACTTTTACAGTCAAGAATAGTTGCTGGACCGAAGTGCTCATCTTGTTTTTAAAAAATGTTCAAGGATTTAGCTGGAGGTGCTTAGTAATAAGTAAATGTTTTGCTTGTGCTACATGCACTGACATTGTTTGGTTTAGTCAACCAGGACTTTCCACATAAGGGCGGTTGGTCTTGAAATATACAAGATCTGAATTAGCAGACATTATAGCAGCACTGTTTTACAAAGCTTGTAGTGGAGTTGTTTTCATCTCTTGTTGCTTTACACCAATAAAATACTTTGGGCTTGAGTTTAGTAGAAGAACAGTGTCCTAGCTTGCTAACAGCTGTATTCCACCCATAACTAAAAAGTATTTGGTAGATACATTTTCATTATATTGGCATGCTTGTAGCAAATTTAAAAAGTGCAAAGACTGTGTTTTGGATGTCTTAATTTCCACTACATTACTCTCTTGGTTAAACTAAATAGAGACAAGGTGTTGCCTTTATTAACTCCAGTGGCAAGAGGACTCCAGAAAACCCAGAACTGTACGCCACTAATTGGTGCCAAAGTGAATTGACCAACTTTGTTGATGGAGAACATACATTTGGGCCAGTGTTTGGCATTAGAAGTGTAATGTTCATATCACTGCTTGCAATAGCAGCAGCATGTCTACATCTTTAAAAATTCTTACATGTGGTGCATTTGAAGGCAGAGATTACTAATGACAGATGTGGGTCACTTTGACTCTGTTCATACCTTATATCAACAGCTGTCATAGGCTGTCTAAACACATGTGTATAATGAGCTATATAGACTTTTGCACCTGGCATTTCCATTGTTCTCAAATGTATCTCCGGAGAAATTTATCAGCTGTTGCAAATGCTTGGACTCCATGAACTGCTAACTTAGAAACAACCAGGAGAGGAGATGAATAAAAAAGCTACACAATTGCTTAAATCTCTGCTGTGAACACACTATTAAGATGGTCCTTCATTATTGCTGGGACACATTGGCATGCATTAGCTTTGCCATTGTATATACCCCTGAGAATCTCCAACAGTGCTCTCTGAGATCCACTGGACCCCATTCACACCTGTAGAGCACTGTCCATTTATGATCAGACCACTCGAGATGCTTGTTAATGCTAGTTGCAAACAGGTCCTGAGAAACACATGTGGACTGTCCAGGCAAACAGATCAGAAGTACAAAAAAATGGATTTAAGCAGCGAGGCTTGTAGAGTTAAGACAGCCAACATATACTGTAGCCTCAAATGGACTAGCATATATTTACAAACTAATGACTAAAGCACAGCATTCACACTTACAGCTTTGTTGCCCAACTTGAATCATGCTCATAAATAATGCATGTAACATTTCAGAATTGTACAAAGCCAGTGGACAAAAGATTGCAGCATCAATTTCTTTCGTCTTCCTCTGGGCTAGCATACCAATAGCATGCAAGCTGATAGCATCTCCCTTTCAGCAGTAAAAATGCCAGGGCCTGGGCGGTGGGCTGACAGCTAGAGAAGTGATAATTCAGGTTCTCCCCAGCAGAGAGGAAGCAAGAAAGGAGGGGACGGACTGAGCACGGGTGAAAAAGATGGGAGAGATGTCTGGGAGCGCTCTCGTGCCTCAAGGGAAGCGCTCTTTACCACTAAAAGCAGATGTGTCACTGATATCCACAATGTAGCTGCTACAGCTAACACAATCTTGCAGTCAACTGTTTTCACATCTCGACAGCACACTTGAAGAAGAAAAACATCTATTGTTTGCCAAAGATGTGCCTCACATTTACACGTCATTTGACGTTATCTGCTTCTCCGTCAGACCAGCACTTTCTGCTGTAGTTATCGTTCATTTTGTAATTGCCTATACTATGGTGGCCTTCATGTCTTGTCAGCATCAGGAATGGGATGCATGGTTTAATAAGAGCTGTGGACCAAGGCCAGATGTTAACCTGTCCTCTTCGCAGCACAAAGGTTAATGCCATGGGTGGAAAATGCCACATGAAAACGAAAGGAACCATTTGTCAGTTCATTAAAAGGGGGTGCAGTTGAGGACAAAGCTGCAGACCAACCAAGACTGTACATCCTTTAGAATTCAACCAATTTCTGATAAAAGGGAATTAGCCTATACCAGAGATTTCTAACCTTACAATAAACACAACTAATCACAAAAACATCAAGAGCCCACAAAGAGATTTAACTGACCATATCTTTTAAAATGGTAATATCAGTAATCAGTTTGAATGTTGCTGATTGAAATTTGCTTGGCAGTGTGAACACACACCACAATAAAAAATATATTTTTTTATTTGAAAATTCATTATGGCAAATATAGTTGAAATATTTGCTAAATTGTTAAAATAGTCATACTGGCTTGAAGTAACTCCTTTTTTAAACACACTTGACCAAAAGTCAAACCCTTCTAGTCTATCAGTGACACTAACATAGTTGAGCACTACTTAGAGTTATGCTTCATCAATAGGAATATACCAGCCAATATCATCAATAAATATTAATTATTACGAGTTCTTTTCAGTACTAGCCACTCTTTCAGTTCCAGTTATATGGATTTTGGTACCTACTCAAGCTTGTTACTAAAAGAACATAATGGGACTTGAGAGTATTCTCCTCTGTCTTTGGTAACATTTGCAAATGAAGCAAATGACACTGACAAAGACACAATGGCAATTCTTTACTCTTTTAGGTGAAGGTTAAGTCAACATTCACTATTACATGTGCAATAAGTGCACTAGAGTGTAAATTCAGTGCTGCGTTGATGTACTGATTGATACATTTTAGAATTACAGTAACCCCCACCTCGGATCAGGACTTGCGGATTCAGTCACACGCAGATTTTTTCTGAGAACCTGACCGATAGGTTTTACTCGGAAATCTCCACAATAACGTGGAACCTGCAATTATTTTTATGCATTTTACTTCTAAATTATTAAGAAAAATTCGCTAATTTTATAACATAAATATTAATGTAAATTCAGCTACATTTCCATATAAAATATAACTATATAAATGTTTTTGTACTGTCATGAGAACACAAAGAAAACGCTTTTGGGATTGTTAAATATGCTGTACTCAGAACAGGGGTGGACTGACTTTTTTCACCAGCTGGCAGCGGTCTGCATCTCGGCCAAGAAAGACAGGCTGATGGCCGCCGTGCATCGGACAGCCATTCTTTTCCAGAACGCACAGATTGCCAGTCTGCCCCTGACTCATCTTGAGTTTTTCTCTTGTTTTTTGTTTTGTTCTTCTTAAAGCCCAATAGTTTTATTACTGTAAATTAAATTAAAAGAGGCTGTTGAGCTCAGCCGCCATCCAATGTCTTCTTTAATAAGATGTGCGGCCAATGAACAGTAAATTACTGATGTAAAAATTATTGGTGATTACCCCTACATTTTACTGTATTTTTATTACTAAAAATGACACTAATTTATTACTGTATTTACCTGTTTATACCAAAGAAAATGACAGCGCATACCAAAGAAAATGCCCAAGCATGAATTACAGTACAGTCTGTACTGTACCTTTATATTTTCGTTAAGGGTAATGTATTCAACTGAGTTTAAAATGAAAGCAAAGTGTTTTGGGAGCATATTTGGGGCATATTTAGGGTTTACTCTATAAAAATAGGCATTTTTAGGCTTTTTTTGTTACCAAAACACAACAACGCGTTTTTTCACTATACGTGGGTGCTCTTGGAATGTAACCCCCGTGAAAAGTGCGGATAACTGTATTATATTGTAAAGAACTGGCAAAGGTGATAAAAGTTGGTTAGAAAGTTGAGTAACCATAAACAAGTGTATTTGCTCATATTTTCACAACTTTGCTTGTCTCAACACATGAGCCCGTGTAAATGTAAACATTAGTCTGAGAGTGATTGAAGAAGAAGAAGAAAGCAGAATTTGCCTATATGGATGAGCTGACACCGATTCCAGTACTTCAACATTTCTGTTCAGAACCTCTGCCCAAGTTGTAATGCCCTCCTACTATACAGACAGTTGTCGCGAATAAAAAAAAAATACACATAATCATAGTCCATCAGTTCATAGTTCCAATGTGAAAGAAAGCATTGCTAAACGTGTTCATTTTTAAACGTTGTTTTTTTAGGTCTGTAAAAATTGTACATTCATTGTGAATTTGTCTTAAAAATGGGTCGAGAGACAGAATACAAGAGTGCAAGGTCCAGGCAACCACAATTATATGATAGCACACTGGACTCATTCAAGAAATTCAAAGCCCTGAATTTCTGTCACAGCACTGCTCCTTTTCTCTAAGCTCCAGTATGTATGGCTTGAAATTTAGCAGCTACAGCTACACAATTTTATAGTTACGCATTCTATGTGCTTTGTAATGTAGGCAGTAGTTTGCTTTTTGTACTACTAGTCTAGTTTAGTCTAGTCAGGTTTAATCCAGCCTGGTTGAAAATTCCATAAAACTTAATTGAATTGATTGATCGAAGGAGAAAATAAATAAATAAAAGAAAGAGATTAAGAAAGTGAAAGAAGTTTTATGGTGCTCAGAAGTTTTCTTTTCTACTAAACAGATAGGCCATAAGAGGCAATGATATCTTCAAATTTATATCATTTTGCTGCTACAACAACCTGGCTGGTTACAGAGAGAACATTTTCGAGTGTTATTTAGTTGCATGACCTTTTTTTTTGTAAAGTACGAAGCAGATCATTGTCTAGACATCCATTAGGAGATTTCTTTCACATCCACTTTTTAAAACATCAGGAGCACTTTCTTCCATTTTGTGAGGGACCAGCGTTAATTACCACATGAAAAAAGGGAGTTTAAAAGCAGCTACCACGGAAGCATGGATGTGACATTTTCTCTATAAAACAACAGAGAACCTGTCAGTGAGAGCAATGCACTTGCAGAAAGTAACACTTCTCTTTCTGGTCCTTAATACCCAACGCTATTGCTATAGTGTTTAGTTCTGAACACTCAGAATCATATATACACTGTGAGTGGGAAAAAACACACCAAAATGTTTTTCATCACATCTTCTACAAAAGTCAGTGGACATAAATAAAATTTGGTACACTGCATCCTAAATGAATTTGTGTCAAAACAGTGTCAAATTTTACTTATTTAAAAGTTTGGTGGTGGTGGAAACGTGCTACCGCAGATGATAGTTTGTAAACAAGCTTGTCACTTGCAAAATTTGCTGATCAAAATGGTTTTCAGTCCAGAAGACCGAATTCTGATTAAGAACTTGGTTATGCTAAAAGGTTACAGCAGTCGTCGACTGCTAAAAGAGTTTCCACAAAAACGGCCTAGACGTGTTTGAACAAAAACGGCCTAGAGGTGCTTCTACGAAAGATTTGGTTCAACGGCACTGTGGATCGGGAACCAGGCAGTGGTCAACCACTCTCCGTGCGTACACCTAAGAACACTGATGCTGTACATGATCTTGTGCTAAGCCAGGAGGACATGCCACAGACTCACTGAACAACTCGACAGATAGCTAGAGAAATGGGAATAAACCAAAGAACAGTGGTTAAGATAATCCATGAGGACCTGAAGCTTAAGTGCCTGAAAAAGCCCTGTGCACAGCAGTTAACAACAGGCAATGAAGAGTCATGCTTGAAACGGTGCAAGCAGCTGCTGGGCAAGTTTTCAGAGCACAGCATCAGCTTCATCTGGTTTACCGATGAAAAGGTTTTTACAGTGGTACCACCTATCAATGCCCAGAATGATCGTCTGTACGTACCATCAACAACAAAGAAGGGAGATGCCAAGCGCCTACTGTGGACCTGCCCTACCTTCAGCTGCTCAGTTATGGTATCAGTGGTAGTCTCCAAACTTGGCTGCACAGAGCTGTTCTTCATTGAATCCGGGGTGAAAGTCATTGGTGCATACTACCAGGATGCCCTACTGATGCAGATGTTGCCAGCAATCAGACACATGTCGAGAGACTTCTTTGTCTTCCAGTAGGACAGCGCCCTAGCACACTGTGCATGGGACATTTTTGCACTGCTACATTGTGAGACTCCAGAATTTATTGGACAAGACCTTTGGCCAGAAAACTCACCAGACCTCAATCCGGTTGACTACAGAATCTGGGGTTTGATATTAGACCGCATCTACCAGACTCCAATACAAGACATTGAGGACCTGAAGCAGTGCGTCATCTCTGTCTGGACTGAGCTGAAACAGAGTGTTGTCAACAAGGCAATTGATAAGTGGTGACCAAGGCTGAGGGCTTGTGTTCATGCCAAGGGAAAGCACTTCGATCAGCTTCTTAAATAAACTGTAATACTTTTACTGAAATTACTTTTTTCATAGTTTGTTGACAACTGTAAATAACTTTGAATGATATGGTGATATCATTTTATTTACATCAAAACATGAAGACTTAAGTTCAGCAAGCTAGTGTTGAGATTTGGGGGCAAATTTATCACAGAAACGATGAACCAAATATTATGTAAATCAGCAGACTTTTGTAGAAGATGTAATAAACATTTTGGTGTGTTTTTTTCCACTAACAGTGTATATATATTAGTGCACTTGCAGCACAAAATGTGCCTCTTTGTGCCCACAATGTGTCTGAAATGAACATTCGTTGTACTAAAGCACAAGGGAACCATAAACTAAGTTGAACATGTCTATGGGGTTTTAAATGTGCATTAAAATAGTGGGGTCAACAAACATCACATTTTGCATCTCCTATGTGCCCCTAGCTGATGGGGAGGGGGTTAATTACATAACTACAATGAAACTATAATGAAAGTAATATTGTATGTTAGTTCGGAAAGGAACCAAAGCTGTCATTTACATGCACACTAAAAATACCTGTACTACCAGCCGACCAATTCCTAAAGATCTGAGAGGACTGCAGGGTCTCTACTCTACTAACATGTCTGCAATGTCCTTATTCACAGTGCAGCGAGCCTTTCAGTAACTTGAAGAACAACATCAAGATCTTAAAATTAGTCCCATAGCTGACTGGAAACCAATGCAGTGACATGAGAATTGGAGTAATATGTTGCGTATTAGTGGCTGCAGCACTGTAAATGCATTGCAATGGTTTGATTGATCTTTTATGGCAAGCTGAAGAAAAGAATGTTTCTTTTGACATCAAACACCTGACTTTAAATATGTTTTTGAGATGACAGAATGCTGATTTGTTTACTGCTTTCAAAATGATTAATAAAGTATGAACAGGTAAGGATCCTTGAGGAGCTCCACAGGTGACAGTTTTAGTGATTGCACATCTTCATTGGTTCAGGTTTAGGTCATGTGTATATTTAACCACCCTAATGTCATGCCCTTGTGTCAGTCCACCATCTTCATATGTATAGAGTTACGTCCGTCTTTTGTGCTTTGTTAACCATGTATCGGGATCTAGGTTTTGCTTTGTGTTTTGGCCCCCATGCCTTCCTTGTGTTTTGGAGTTTGTAAATAAAGTCAAGTCAAAATGGAATTCGTCATCTGCCCCTCCCTACCCATGCCCTACGTGACAGATGGGCCGACCTTCCCCATAGGCGCAGTAGGTTCTACCACGGGCATGTGGGCTGAGATGTGCCTGCGAAGTGAGGCGAGATGGACCCGGCAGTGGGACGATCCAGCGAGGGTGAGTCAGTTCTCCATTTCCGAGTGGCTGGGTGGATTCAGCTCTAAAGATGAGGCGTATTGGTATGCGAGGGCCAGCAGATTGGCAGAAGCACCAACAATCCTGGCTCTGCGGGTATGATGCAGCGCACTCTTCTTTGGCCCGACTGAGGAGGAGCTCCTGCTAAGGTTCGCTATTTGGCGAGGTGGGAGTTCCGGCGGCTCGGGGGCATTGGAGACGAGGTCAGTCACTACACCCCCGTCTCCAGTCCGCCAATCGGATGCCCAAGAAGTAGTCGGCTTCCTCTGGTGCTCATCCACACACACTCAGGCCCGACTCGCAACTCCCATGCCAGTCCAGCAAACCTCCTCCGCGGCCACCACGTGCTCACGTGCTCTGTAAACCACGAAAGAAGGCTGCCTTCACGCTAGCAGCCCCAAAGGGCTCCACCCACACTGGCTCCGGGCTCTTTGGAGCCGCCACCATGAAGGCAGCCTTCTTCCCTGGTGCTCCTCAGGCCCCAACGCTGCTCCCCAGACAGGCTCCCATATCTGCACCCTGGAGGTGGACTTCCATGCCCTTCCAGAGCGTGTCGACAACAGTGCCAATGCCAGCCCCGAGGACGCGGGCTCCCACAGCGAACACATCAGCTCGTGACAAGTATCCAGCTTTCAACCATATCTAAGATAATTCAGTGAATGACAGTGATTAATGTAACAATAAGGTTAAGCAATATCAGGACAGAATTTTATCAATTAGGACTTTACTGTCTTAGGGTTGTCTTAGCGCTATGATGCTTATGAAAAACAAACCATAAACTGGAAGATTTGAAAGAGTTTAATTGTTAAGGACAAAGGATACTGCTATTGCTTTTAGAAGGGGCTTGAAGCAGAAGTCTTCAGACACTGCACCATTTCTTCCACAATGCAATTAAACTCAGACATAGTTTAAACGTTTTTTCATACATTTAAATACAGATAAAATACCTGTATTAATTCTGTTCAACTGAGTGGAATTTATATCTGACCTTTCAATATTTTGATAGAATCAATAAAGAAATGCATCACTTTTTAAGCAGTTACTAAATCATGGGGCAGCTCTGATATTTCTCCTTGGTGCTTTTTTTTTTTTTACAAGAGGGTGTCTTGAACTTGACAAGTGTCAGTAACCTTTGACATTAAACACAAGCAAGCATGATATCTATCGACTCAAGTTATGTCAAGTATGTTTATAGCCATTTCAGCCATATACACAGTGCACAGTGAAACAAAAGAACGTTCCCCTAGGACCTGCAACACAGGAACAAATCAGAACACCACAAGACTACATAAGTGCAGACAGGACAAAATACTCAGAGTGCAAAGAGAGCAAGAGAGAGTGCAAGAAAAACACAAGAATAACAAAAAAACAGGACAAGACAAAATTCAGTGTAGCTGGATTTAGAAAAGCCGCTTCAGTACAGGTTTGAACGAATACAGTATTATGACAGATGCTGCATTCTAGCAGAACTCCAACTATTAGAAAAGGCATTGACGAACAAAGTTGCAGTATAATTCATTATGTATCTTTTTTGACATGAGTAGAGTAAATCAGGACAATATCACAATTGAAAGAAAATACAGACAGGGCTAAGTCCTTTACCTTAACAGTAGAAATGTGGAGGCCCTTGCTCATTATCAAAACCAGTGTCTATCCTTGTGTGTGAGTAGATTATTGACATGCTGTACTAGGACAAATGTGTCATTTAGTGAGACTTGTTCTTTATCAGTGATATAATTTGGGTTGTCTATGTGGATTGAATAATAAGTCAAAATATATGAAAATAAAAGAATAAAATCTGAAAATCAGCAATAGAATTCCCACAAAAACTGTGAGATCTATGAACAGAACATGCACATACACTTAAAGAGTCACCTGGAGGCAACAGTTTACACTCAAAATAAACTCTAAATAAGGCAGCTACTCCACCTCCTTTCCTGTTTAGATGAGAAACATTACAATTAAAATCTCTCAAAATATCACTCAAAATCTAAGTAATAAGTTATGACAAGATTGTTAACTTAAAATTATTGTTTTCTAGACATCTAACATTTAAAAAACATTAAACACTTGTCTATTGTTTAACCAGCAACAAATGATAATGGGCAGCTCTGTAACCACTGGCTGCTGTAACTGAATCTATGCCACATGCGGGGCTGTGTGTGTGGGTGTTCTGGGTCACTGAGCTTCTCTCAGGGTGGGCTAGTTTTCAGGGTGAGTGCCTTTCCAATCTCAGTCCCAGAGTGCTGTTCCCTCTTATCTCTTCTTCTGCCTCCTGTTCTCATTAGAGAAGGTCATTGGCTCTGACCCTTCCTCCTGAGTGCGACCTACTCATCTCCGACCCACCTGCTAACTGCCCACTCAATTACACAGCCTTTACCTGCAGCTGTCAGGGCAGCGGTCACAGACAGACTATTCAATTAGCTATATGACCAAAGGCTCAGTGCAACCAAACTTCTGAATTATTATTATTATTATTATTATTATTATTAAGGCTTTATGTTAAAGCAATTCTGGGTTTAAATATTATGATATTTATTATTCAATTGCAATTCACAACTACGTCTTATAACTCATTTTGTTGTCACTGTCATAAAATGATGTCAAAAATAACAATTTTATTTTATATGTTTTAATTGTGTACAAATGTCACAAAAAATAGGCCAACTGAAATGCTACAAAATTACTAGGGGTATTACAGTCTCTGAAGAGGTATTGGTATTTGTGTAGTTTTGACTGTACACTGCATCTGAAACTGGTCATGTTTCGATCTACCCATATATTTTCAATGGTATACAACCATAAAGAGTGAATAAAAAGAGAAAACTGCCATTAAATCAGTTAAGAATGACTAATTACAAGTGTGTGAAACACACACAGAGAGAGAGAGAGAGAGAGAGAGAGAGAGAGAGAGAGAGAGAGAGAGAGAGAGAGAGAGAGAGAGA
>JBBJLS010026556.1:0-14775 GCA_037577275.1 Bryconaethiops microstoma
TACATATAGAAAGGAAATTAATTAAGTATATATATTCTTAATTACTTTTCTTTCTGCTGTTGTTTTGCTGTATTCTGTTTTTCGAATGGGATCCTGTGTTTTCAAGTAAAATTAAAACGGTAAAGGCAAAGTCATTGTACACCCTCTTAACACTGAAATGTACATCATTTACAAATCTCTTGTCTAATTTCCACTATAGAACTCATGAAGTAGTTCAGCAACTGACATTTTTTCACTGTTTACCTACTACTGCTTTGACTCTTTCAATGCATCTTTACAAACTAGTGTGAAGGAAACATTTTTTTTTGTCAGTATCATTCAAATTATTTTGTAAATGTTAGATTTTGGTCCTTCATTGTAAATCAGTTATTTAGTTATATCAGTTATTGGAAGACTGAAAGTTGGAAATAGTAGCACAATTCAAACTATATGCCTTTCTATGAGAAAATGTGAAGTGTGATAGTGTTTGGAGACACACAAACATTGGTTTTATGGCCAAAAAAAGGTTTGCTTGCAAAACAATTTCTCGCAACATGGATTTGAACCACTGGTTTTCTGATTCGGAGGCTGATACTTTGGCACCACCAGGGGGCAGATGAATTCACACACTGCTTATTTTCATTAATCCAACAGTGACATACTTTTTTTTATAACTGACCTGAGATTTAGGGTTGTGAAGTCTGTTTAAGAGTCTGCTGTGTGTTTTCCTCCACGTTTGTTTACGTTTGTGTTTCTCTGCTTTGTGTTGCTTTGCGGTTGCCATATCCGTGATATCACAGACTCTCTCTCCGACACACATTTTGAAGGTGACTCAACCACCCTCTCTCTCTCCCCATATGTTACAGAACCGACTCAACCACAAAAGTCGATATTTTAGACAATCTATAGCCCTGATCAACTGATCACCAAGTTATATGCATTCACATCACACCAGATATTAACAGACATTTTGACATGCCAATATTTCAGAAGCTGTAGGAGGAAAAGAGATGCTAAATTCCAGCTATAAATAGAATAATAATAATAAAAATAAAATTACTTAACCTGCACACAGCACAAGAATGAAATGTTTCACTCCACAGACATGTGTCCAGAGTAGAGTAAGATACAAAACCAGTACCGGTGAACAACCCAATGATACACAGTAACCCACTGAATAAGTGGAAATCTATATGTTTTGAATAGGATGTCTTAAGGTGTCATTTACTGTGTTCACAACATTGCAATGTCCAACTACAAGTGAATATATACCCCTGAAATAACTTAAGGTAGTCAGTAATGGGCTTATGCAATAGATAATGTACACATACATGCTCCTTTCCTGGTGAGATAACGAGCAGAGTAGCACAATGTTTGTGAAATTCTAGGATGACTGAAGAGAGAAATGCAGAAGGAGATCAATGAATCTTGCTATGGTCTTGCAGTAGACTGAAGCATTATTTTGCCTTTTTATGTCAGAATGCTGAAAGCTGTGAACAGTGCCGGAAGACCCCGCTGGCTGTTTTTTTTTTTCCTAATCCCATCCTTGTGCCCTTATTACATTCCCCACCACTTGGGGGACTACTTTAAAATTCATCATTTATGTATACTTTCAAACATCTACATCTGGATATCTGGATATCTACTATCACCCAGAGAACCAAGGTCGTGCAGAGATAAAGACAGAGACAGAACATCCACAGAAAATGGCACTGATGATGTAAAGGTATCATCTTCCCAGCAGGCTTTTGGTCTGTGGTTTGGCTGAAGTGGCGGGTACAGGCTGGTAATGACAGTGCAACAACAGAAGCCAGTGTTTATTGCCTTCACCTCGAAGAGATGGTAGGAGCACCTACACAGAAGCTCCTGCTGATAATCGTAGCCTTCCACTCTCACGCCCATTTTCACATTGAACTATGAGGGGGAACAGTAATTGGAGGTAGTGGAGAAGATTGTAGAGAAGAGGTTGAATTTGTAAGTGTGCTAATCAGCTAATTTGTGCTTATGAGCATCTTTTCAGAACGGTTGCTGGAGCAGTTTGTGAGAAATGTATTGTGAGCAACTGTTCATAACCTTTCAAGGAAACTGTTAAAAATAATATTGTTCTGACAGTTCGTGATAATTGTTGAGAAATGGTGCATTTGACCAGCATACACTATATGTGCAAAAGTATCCAGACTCCAGAAAGTGAATTCAGCTACTTTATGCTGCACCCATTTCTCACCCAGATGTTCAGTTGCAGACACCTTTTACAACCTCTATAGAAAAGCTCTGCCAATAGAATGGGATGATCTGGAGCAGCCTCGCAGTAGGATTAGATCACCATGCTTCTAAACCTCAGGCTTGGGTGCTTAGCAGTTTAACTGCGTTCTCTGGGCAGATGGAGCACCATCAAATACCTTTGAGATGAGTTGGAGTTGTTTGTGATCCAGAGCTGATCATTCAGCATCAGTGCCTGACTACACTAATACCCTTGTGGCTAAATGTCATCAATCTTCACAGCAATCTTCAAGTATCTAATGGAAAGTAAGTATCTAAGGAAAGTAGAGACACTTTTACATTCTTGGTGTATCAAAGGGAGAGAGGAATGGAGCTGATAGCACTGATCTCGTATTAATCACGCAATCTTCCACAAATTAGTCCACAGAATGGTTGGCAACCCTATTTATGGCAAAGTGATGGAAACAGTGCGGGGTGAATAACGATGGGTACCCCACCCGGTGCCCATGATTGAATCTACTTGATTCATGTGTATTTCAAAATATACTGCATCGACACACGTTAATGTATTGTTCTTTGATCTGCACATAAATCAATTAAATGCAGTGCATTACGTATTTAGTTGGGGTTGGTGGAGGCCTAGTGGGTAGGATACGTACCTCCAGACCAAGAGGTCGTGGGTTTGAATCCTGCCTTCAGCACACCACCACTGGGTTCCTAAGCAAGACCTTCAACCCCAAGTGCTCCAGGGAGACTGCCCCTGTAGTCGCTTTAGCTAAAAGTGTCTGCTAAATGCTGTGAATGTAAAAATCTGAAGAAGCTCTTGTCTTTTGTATAAAGATATAAATCTCAAAGACTGAATTTCTGTCGTCAAACTTTTATTTTGAAATATTGTTAGACAGAAATCTGCAATATTACTGTTTTTTGACATGCAGTTGAGTATCTCTCTCCCTCTCTCTCCCTCTCTCTCCCTCTCTTCCCGCCCTCTCTTTTTCCTGTGGTTGACCAGGGCGGTCTTTGATCTTTCCATCACCTTATTATTATGACCACAGGCAGTGTTCATCTGTTTCTGCAGGAGCGACGTGTCTTTAAACTGTACCCCTACTCAGTGCTCCAATCAAAACATTAGACTCCAGACAGTCTCTCTTTCTCTCTGTCCCTCTCCTCCCTTTTTCCTTTTTTTTCCCCTATCTATTTGCCATGTAATTACTTATTTTTACTGTATATCTACCAAATAACCATGTATGTCTGTCTTGCTGTTTTAAAGCTGTGGTGCCAAACTATCACACTATATTGTATGTTTTTATTGGACTTGGATGTTGGTTGTGGGTGGCACCGTCTTGGTGTTGAGCTTTTATGGATAATGTTTTCCACCCAAAGCACAGTAGCGAGGGAGTTCAGTTCACTGCACTTGGACATTTTGTCTACATTCTGTATTTCGCTATTATGTTTTACTGCAGTGAAAACACATCTCAGAGTCTGGGTCTCATTCAGACACAAAACAGCCCATTTACCAGTTTTTAGATTACATTGAGGTAAATAAGCCAATGAAATTATTACACACTGCACCCACTCATCTCAGCTATCTGGCTCTCCATCTCCTTTTGAACCTTATTTGCTCTTTTTTACACAGGGTTAACGTGCCCATCAGCTTTTGCCCAGCAGACAGAAACAAAGGAAATTTGAGCAGCTGCTCTAGACATAGCTCAAATACTTTCAGGGTGAACGTTTTCCCTGAGAACTGCACTTCAGGCCTTTCCCATAATATTAAGGTGAAACAGAAATGGCTTTAAGATCAACACAGACAGCAATAGTAGGATAAGCCTCACATTTTGAATAGCTTGGTATTTTATTTATCATCTAGTTTATTTACTTTTTTACACATTTTTGTCGTGGGGTTGTTTTCTGGCTGAACCATAGGTATGTCAGTGTTATGTGGCAGAAAAGATGCATTTTGAGTTTTCTTTCCTGCATTAATTGTTGTTCCAGACTGTTTTGGCACGGACTTGTTGCACTAAGAGCCGCTTCATGAGAAGGCAGTGCCCTCTGGTGGCTCAGGGAAGGGCAGACAATGACACGGAGTTCAAGGACAGATCAAGATGTCAGACATCGGAGTTTAAATATCTCCAGCTTCATTTAAACGTTTAGAAAAGCAGACCCTCCTGTTTTGTGTCCTGAATGTCTCAGCTCACGTAGTACCCTACATATTACGTAACGCATGTGGGATCTGGAGCTTGTTCTCTATAAAGTGTAAAGCATTCTTTTTCCTTTTTTTCAGTCACTAATGTCGTGGAGGTGCAACCTCGTATTATTAACGTCATCCTGCCTGAGCAGCGAGGTCACTTCTTGCAGCAGTTGGGCTACATCCTGGCCACACTTCTCCTCCTGGCCCTCGTCGCGCTGGCCATCATCCTCCTCACCCGCCGATGCAAGGCCCGAGGTTCGCGGCTCTTCTCACATCTTGAGAATTTGATGTGCTGTGCATGGATTTATATTTGAATGCTTATCTACATCTGACTGCAGGTTTGAAATATGATCCACATACAGCCATGAAACCACAGCTGCCTATTGTGAAATACATGTGAGTATCTGAAGCTGTGATTAAAATCTGTCTATAACAATTACAAATGAAAAAGTCCAGACTTTTACTCACCAGTTTGTGTTGCTCATGCAGGGGACACGTGCCTCCAAACAAAGACACTGAAAGGTGTGTCCCAGAGGTAAAGACATGTAACCAGGGGGAGACAAAGCTTGGTGAGTTTCCCTGACTCTTCCTCTGGCCCCTACAGCCACATTGATGACAACTAACGTTGTTTAACTCTTGTCCATTCTCTCTCAGACTTCAAAAACAATCTTCTGAAAGAGGCAGAGATGTCCAAATTTTGCTCTCCAAAGGTCATTGACTTGGACAAAGGTAAAAGAGAACCAGTGAGGCAATACTCCAGTGTTTTTCAATATAATCTACCACGTCTGTAGACATGAAGAATTTCAGTGTTTCCCTGTACTTAGCTGCTTCCAGTTATAATTTCCAGGATAAATGGGAGGGTCTAGCTCTTCTAATGATTATAGCTTGGCCACACACCCCCACCTAATTAGTTTTGATCATTAGTTGCTAATAAAATATCACAAAAATATCAGTTTTACTTAAATAGTAAGTTCTACGGTTTTAGTTATACTATAATTTTATCATGAAATATATGATATAGTAAAGATGAGTAATGTTTGTTTCGCCATTCCCTGGTTTAAAAACAAAAGTCTGTATATCATAATATTGATGTGTCTAGCTCAGACTTTGACCTGTTGTTTTGTTAAATAAATGGTGTGCTATGATTGTGGTAGCACTGATGAATGAAATTAACGTAGCTTTAGATCTAGTTGACCTGACCAACTGCAATATATTTCATAGAGCAGCCATAAGGGGAAAGACTAACAAGGTAGTTTTCATTCCGAGAGCCTAGTGTTTCTCTGGTGACTTTCTACTCAACATGACATTAGCAGACAAAGCTTATTTTCACATACCTATATCACTGCTTCACTGGCAATTAGCTTATGTTTTTTCAGTCGTACTGAGATGAGTTCAAGGGTGATGTTAGGTGTGCATTTATCAATTTGTGTTCTTTATAGGAGAGTAGGAGAGTAGGCAGGAGACACCCATAACTTCTAAGTAAATGTTATAAATAATTCTTAGATTCAGATAAAGTTTTTGCAGTCCTGAGTAAATATCCTGAAAACAGCTTAAACATCTGGATTAATTTCAGTAATTTAATGCATGAATGTGTGAATATAGGCCCCACGGTGGTGCAGTGGGTAGCACTGTTGCCTCACACCTCCAGGATTGGAGGTTTTGAATCCGAATCTGGGTTCTGGTTGTGTGTGTGTGTGTGTGTGTGTGTGGAGTTCTCCTTATGGTGGTCTGGATTTCCTCCAGGGTCTCCGGGTTTCTCCCACAGTCCAAAGACATACACATCAGGTGAATTGGGGATTCTAAATTGACTCTGTGTGTGTGTGTGTGTGTGTGTGCGCGCGCCCTGTGATGGACTGCCCAAGGTGAGTCCTTGCCTCATGCCCGTAGACCCCAGGAGAGGCTCCAGGTACCCACCACCCTAGTAAGGATTAAGTGGTTACAGAAAGTCCTGTAGAAATAAGTGACCATGATTAGTCTTTGTGTTAAAATACTCTATCACTCAGGTTGCTTCTCAAACTATTAGACAACCATTAAAATTACCACATATATTTATCTCATAGATTTTTGTTATCATTCTTGTGGTGAATTGTAGTTACTAAATTGCCCCTAGGTCAAACTGCCCCGACTACGCACATGTGCATGAGTGTGTTTGTCTAATTGTCTGCCCTGTGATGAACTGTATGTATGGGTAATTAAATTTGCATGGTGAGATTAGATTGTTGTATTGTTTAGTTGTTTAATAGCATTTGCCTTTTTTTTTCTGTGTCTGGATTCCCTTGGACTTCCATTAAAGCTCCTGTTCAACCTCTCTAATGCTTGACACGTTTACAATATTTACAATATTCATCAACTGCCGTTTGGGTTCTTTTGCAAGTGACTTTCGAGCCGAGTTTACAGTTCTTTTCTAAGTACAGGGAAACACATAAAAATTCAGTGGTACTTGATGGTGTGATGCAGATACCAGTAAATAAAGATTAGACTGAACAATGCTAGTATAATGAAGGCAAATAGGTTTAATTGTCATTTCTACCATATATACATAATACATAGTGAAATATCAATATTATTATATTCATGTTTGTAGTCCCTGTTTGCTGTTACGTATTTGTTTCCGCTCCTTTTTTATTTTTTGTATTTTACACCATTTGCAGAGATGGAGAAGTAATCCTGGAAGTGACAAGACACGATAAGATGGCCACTGGCTGGTCCAGAGGCAGATCTGAGCAGAAGAATATAAGATGAGAGGATGAAACAAGAACAGGTGGAAGAGAGGAGAGGGGATCAGAGAGGCATTTGTGTCCGTTTCCGTGTGTGTGTGCTGTTTCAGGTTTGCATATACTGCTGTTATGGGGCTTCACTGCCGGGAGAAGGACAGTCTTATCTTCAGATCAGTGACTCTGTGATGCTGCTACACCCACAGCTGGCTTACTGTACTGCACACCAGGAAACACGCACTAGTGATATCCTTTCCAGGGTGCAATTCTAGCTCACACCTTCATAAAGGAACGTCTGTGCCTTTAGTGTGCTACGTGAAGCCCATGACTGCCATAAACACATTTTATAGCTTGTTCTTGGACTGCACCTTGCACCATATCTTTCTTTTGGACTCCCAACAAAATCCATGCTTTCCTCTGTGATAACGCACGCATGTATTCGGTCAGAAACGCATTTATGAACTTCAAATACAGCCTTGATAGAAATGCTAAAGCTTGTGCTTTGGGGTCATGTAACTATTTCCAGCTAAAGCTCTACAGTAGTTAAGCTTTGTTCTTTGTTCTATTTTTCTTCATTTTCATTGTCTATGTGAATATGTTTTGACATAATGCTGTGTAGTGTGGGTAGTTTATTTAAGCTGTTCATTAATGGCCTATAACGCTTATTACTGGCATAATGTAACAATCAGGTATTCAACTAAGCAGAAACCTGAATACTTTTACTGTAGAAAAGGGAACATCAGACTATACATTCCATGCAATTCTAGTATGCTGTGCTTACTGTATTTTCTTATATTTATTGCAGTATTCCAACATATAACCTACAGAATTTCAGAGTGCCTTACCTGTAGAGTGTGCTGCATCTTCTGCTGATTGTTTTTAGATCATTAAGACATTTAAGATGACAAAAGCTTCGAAATTAAAAGCTTCACAAACACTAGTTACCACATATAGTTTCTGGTCAGATGGCTTCTCTCATGTGCAAAATATTTATCCTGTTCTGTCTCCAGATCTTAATAACCTCTGCTCTGTGTAATCCCTGTCTGTTTCTCTAACCTTTATGTTTAATTGGGTTGTATCTTTGTTTATCCCCCATGACTGCTCTCATTTCCTGCTTTTAAGGCTTCCTTGTTGCTGCTGGTTTTTGAATATTGCAAATACTGCTGGCAGAAGACACGTTAGCTTGAAGCTCCGTGGCCGTAGATGGTCAGAAGCCGTGAAGCTATCTGAAACTGAACACTTACGCAACAGCGCTAATGGCAGCATGAGACACATGAAACATGACAGTTTCTCCATGCCATTTCAACCACATTTAAGTAGGAGCCTAATGTAATTTAATTCTAGCTCCATTAAGTTAAAAATAAGAAAACATTGGGGTCTGATGAGAAATAGCAACAACCAGTTTGACACCCAGTTATTCCTGTTTCCTCAGCTTACCTGTAACACAAACAAGAGATACTGGGAAAACAGGAGGAAACAGCTGGACAAACCATAACACTACAGTCATTCCTATGGACCTTTTCATTCTGTGTGTTCATTTCATTTCAGTCCATTTCAGTGGATGCTTTGTTACCCAATGGCTCCAAGCTTGCTGTGTCTGAAACTGGCATGAACTATTTTCGGTACTGATGATGTAATATTTTTTGATTTGCTCAAGCATGTAACAAAGCTTATGTCACAAAACAATCTATGAATCTATAGTTTACGAATAAACTTTAAATAAATTGAATGTTTGGGTTACTAATTATGGGCTGACTGCAAGAATTGTCTGAATGCAAGAATTTGTTTATTTAATTGCAAAAATAAAATGCAAGAAAAAATGTAGAATATGAACTTTTTAAATAACTAAGCATTCAAACCAAACCAGCTAATGCCTAGAATCAGCCCTCCCTTTTTCGAGAGAGAGAAATAGCAGGTTTTAATGAAAATAATTCGAAAGTCTCTAAAAATTCCAGAGTATAGACAGTTTTAGGGTCACTCTGCATGTCTGGTATGTGCTGCAGTAACATCTGATGTCCTGAACACAGCTCTCTTTAGATCTGTTATATAAGGAGATGAGTACAGTGAAACAGGGTGAGTTAGAAAATGTGCCTCTGGATCATGATGCATGGGCCAAGTAGCTGCTGTTACTCACCTCTGAGTCAGATCTGGCCTGTAACAAAGATTACAACCCCTAGAAAAAAATTATGGAATCGCCACATGTTCACAGAGCTTTTTTACTTCATAGCAAGTAAATAAATACATAATTGTTTAATAGCTGAACATCCTCACTTTGTGAATCATAACTCAAATATAATACATATAAAATATAATGAACAACGTTTTAGAGGAAAAAAAAATAGGGAACATTCAACATGAAGGAAAAAATATGGAACAACCTTGTAATTTACATTCCTAAAACAAATGCCAGCACAACTCTAAAAGGACAAACTACTCTGCAGTTAAAAGAGAGAGCAGAACTTGATGATTTAAAGAAATCAAGAGAGATGTCAATTGAAACAATGGACTGGATTATAAAGCTCCTTCAAGAGAAAAATCCAACATGGAGTGTAAGATGATGATGGTTGTTTTCAAAGGAAAACCAGGGATAACAACTGAACAGAAGAAAAGAATGTTACAGTGGGCAATAGAGAGGCAGTTATGAAATGTGGATGGAATATTAATGATTTAGAAACCTGCCATGAAACGATGCTGGAACTTTTGTCAGGTGCCGTTCTGATGACCGCCTGAAGAAGGCCATCGAATGTCCCCACTCAACTATGATTCAGGGCTGCGTGTGATGAATACTGGAGAAGGCTGTCTTTACCTCAACAGTCAATCCACAGGTGTACTTTGAAATTCTGGACACATTTCTTATTCCATCAGTAGAAAATAGTTTTGTGATTATGAAGCCATTTGTCAGGATGGTAACGCATCGTGCCACAGACGAAGAGTGTTAAAGCTTTACATTAGTCAGACTGAAGAAAAGCTCAAGCTGATCTGTCCGCTGCTTTTTGAGAAAGTTTAATGGAACAAGCTTGATGGAGATGATTGTTTTTTTACTAGTGAAGTCCACGCCTCAAATAATTAAGGCCCTAAGAGAAACAAAGTACTAATCGTGGTATTATTTCTTGATAATTCCCAAAAAAAAATTGCAACATTTTTGCGAACATCCTGTAAGTGTGGGGATTATATCATTTCTTTTACATCACTGGAGTGTGGCAGGAACATCACCAATAGCGGGCAGCACATTAGATTTCCATAATCTGCTTTTCTGTTCTTCTTAACACAAGCACAGAATAACTGAACAAGTTTCAGATCTTGGTCATGCTGATTACTTCAACAGTGATGTGTATCATATACTCAGTAAAATGACTTAAGTGCAAATGCTTCAGTTTCTGTCAGACAATACGAACTGCAAAATCCTGCAAGCAAAGTAAGTCTTGGCACTTTGGCAATTCAGATTTGGCAAAAAAATATATTTCAAAGATAAATATTTCAAAGCTAACGGGATCTTATCCACAGATTCTACTCATTATACAGTCCATTCTGATTTCATGTTGTCACTAGATTGAACTTCCCAGTCACTTTTGACCATCTGTGATGGGAATGTCTTGTGATGGGGAAATATTCCACAGGACTTCCACCTTTCCAATTCAGTTATATTGACGTGCAGCAATACTGATGTGCATATCACTAAAGTATAGTTCACATTCAGTTGTGTTTTGACTAGTATTAACATTATATCTGATTGGTAATGAACAGAAACACATGGAATGGAGTTAACCCATTCATGTCTAGCGATCGATCTCAGAGAACAAATGGACTCTAGGACATTTACAATGTGAGATGCAGACATCGTGACATTCAAGGGTCCCCAGGCATAAATGTGTCCGAGTATAATCTATTATGCAGTATATACTTCATGTTTAAAAATGATGATGAAGTGTCTCATAATACCATCACCACCATCGTCACATCCTTCTTTGTCAAGAGTCAAGAGCTATGTGGCTTCCACTGCTGATTAAGTTTACAGAAGACTTACGGAAGGCAAATAATCCTACACAATATGTCTGAAAGTGTTCAGCAGTTCTTTTACTGCTGACACAGGCGTTCAACTGCTTATTGGCAGGCTTATCTAATCTCCACAAAAAAAGTACAGCCATTTAAATGACATGCTATGGAGCCAGAGGTTAATGTGCCCAATGCCAAATGTGTGCAAAAGGGGTAAAAAGCCCCCCAGCTCTGGGCTACACAGTGGTGGAACTGTCAGTGATATTTCACTGATTAACAGAGTGGCATTTGTGATCCACACCTAATTACACACCATCAGTACCTGACCTCACTACTGAGGCTGAGACTAAATGTAATCATCAATGTTTCACAGTTCACAGCAGCAAAAGGGGAACAAACTCAGGGTTTATACGAGGGGCCCCAGTCCATCTCACCTTTAAAATGACTGGAAACAGAGAGATGCACTTTACAGCTAAAGCCACGATTACAGTATTAGGTAACTGGCAACTGACCACAGTGCATCTCAGCCATCCACTCACAGAATCAAAATTGATTCATCAGTCAAATGTGAAGTTTGATGGGTGCGTCTCAATCCTCAACAGCAGCTGGCTCAGGTAGTTCCTCATGTAATTTTTAAAGGCATTACCTGTTTAATAAGCTCTGCCGTTTGCCTTTTTGCTTCTTGTCTGTTTGCTTTGCAGTCCATTGCTCCCTGACTCCGTTTTAAGTGGAAATCGAGCCAGCTCAGGTACACAGCGCTGGTACTAGCGCGCAGTGCGCATGTGCGTAATTACCATTTCCCAGAAGTAAACAGTTTTTTGAAAATAAAAATCAAGTCCCTTAGTCGTCATGAAAGGTTTATTTAGAACTATAATATATCTTATTAGAATATTAAAAATATAATTATATAATAGACCAGAATATATATTGGAATACATATATATAATTATGACAAAATAAAGAACACACATCCGATATAACATTCAAACATATATATATATATATATATATATATATACACATACATATGTGTGTGTGTGTGTGTGTGTGTGTGTGTATAGTATGTGTGTTCTTTATTGTGGATGGCACACCATTAACACTGTCCTGGGCCCTAATGTGTCCACGTGATCTGTTCAGGCTGCTCTGGGTTAAGGAATAATTTGGAAGACTGTGTCTCAATTGTTTTGGTCATATAGATCGTGTCAGACAGGAAAACCCAGCCCTGCAGGACTGGTCTATTGTCACATCCCAGAATAACTCATTCTAAGGCCTCATGGTGGCAGCACCAGGCAGGCAAACGACTCTTTAAAAAAAAAACACAAAAAGCCCTGGCCGTGCTCCCGGCTGGTTCTCTGAAGAACCTTCCCTTCCCTTCCTGGTGCAGCGCAGGAGACGCTCCGAGCGCTCGGACCGCTCCAGCCGCCCGCAGAGCTCCAGGATGCGCGTGTCCCAGGGTCCGGGGACAGACAGGCCCGGCCATTTCCACACTGGAGCTGCGGGCTGGGCTTTATTCATCTGACGGCCTTTTCCCGTGCACTTGTCTCTCTCTGCTCCTGCTCCCTGACTACTCCATGTTCTCATGGCGGAGACTAAAATCATCTACCACATCGACGAGGAGGAGACTCCCTACCTGGTCAAACTCTCCGTCTCTCCGGACAGAGTCACTCTGGCCGATTTTAAGAATGTCCTCAACAACCGCCCTGTCAACAGCTACAAATTCTTCTTCAAATCCATGGACCAGGATTTCGGGTGAGTAGGCTGGTCTGTCCTCCCAGCATGGGCTGTCAGTTTATCATGATCCATGATCCAATAAAACACATAGAGCCTCGTAATAAAATGTGTATATGTATCCTCTAAAATGGCTCTCGGTGTGTCTGCACTCGTGCTGTCATCTCCACCTTCCTGGACTGAAGGCTTTATCACCTGCTCCTGCTGCAGGGTTCACCTAGACTAGCTTTATCTCAGTCCTACTGAGACAAAAATGGATTTGCCAGTCATATTTACGTACGTTTTTGTTCGTTGTGAATGTAGAGAGATGTAATAACCTCCGGTCTTTTATAATAAGGAGCGAACGCGGTTCGTTATGCTACATTTTTACATTTAAATCACAAAGTAGCCCCCTGTCCCGTCCCCGTGCTCACTCTGAGGGCTGGTCGTGAGGTGTACACCTGCCCGTCAGTGTTGTGGAACCAGTTAAAGCCCTGTTACAGGTGTTCTTACGACAGGCCTTTTTGTTCTACAGTCACAAACCTGAGAACACCTGTAACAGAGGCACTTCCAATAGAACGAGACACTCTGGAGGGGTATAAACCTCCCCAGCACTGGACCAGTGTAGTTACGTTCCATGGAGTAGCTCTTGCACTGTATTTCTAGGCATGACTCCTGAACAAGGCCAGCCTCAAGCAGACATATTGTGGTATTACAGCTTAATTACAAATTAGGTCATACTGTGTGGATAAATTAAGATCTCATTTTTACTTCCCCAGTTTTTTCCCTAACTGTTCACTGATAGGATCTGTTCCATGAAACTGTATAGCATACTGCAGAAGAGCTGAACGACTAAAATTTCTGATATAAGCTGATATCGACTGTGATGTTTACTAGACTGTAATACGCTATATGTCCAAAAGTCTAATTAGTGAACTAATTTACTTTAAAGAGCACACATCACATAATTTCCACAGAAGACGCATTGCCAATAGATTAAGACACTCTGAGACAGCCTTGGGAAAGAGCCTATGGAGTGGTGGTGGCCTAAATGCCTGAGTAAGACCCTTAACCCCAAGTTGCTACAGGGAGACTGTCCCCTGTAGTTAGGGAATGGAAGTCACTTTGGATAAAAGTGTCTGATAAATGCCGTAAATGTAAACTGTCAAAGTGCTGAACTTGTCATCAGCTGAGGTCAGTCTTTGGTGATATCACAGCCATCCATGACCAAAACAGTCAACATTTGGACTCTCTCATTTTTAGCATGTTACGACGGCCCTCCTTCTCCTGTCCAGTGTTGTGTTATGGTAGTCTGAAAAGATGTAGTAGCACTTCACTTAAATCAGAGGAAGCAGCATCCCAGCAGTAGCGCAGTATCCTAGTTTTCTCCTTCCCGGTGATGGGTGGCACCACTTTTTCCAGATTGATTAGGTTTGCTTTTGGACTGTTCGATCTTTAATTGGTTCCAGTTTGAGTCTTGGTTCCTCTCTGTGGTTCCTCATCAGGCTCTTAGGGAGTTTTTCCATTGGCACTTTACAAGCAAACTACTCCTACACAGGGTTTACAGATGGTTTAGAATGAGTCCGAATAGGCCAGATAATAAGTTCACATTTATCTGTACTGTTAAAGCTCAAGCCTTGCTTGTTACAAAAGTATTGGGACTCACCTCTTAGTCATTGAATTCCTGTGGCCCTTTATCTCCAGTGAAGGTCAGTCTTAATCTTCAGCATGCCAAGACATTTTGGACAACGCCAAGCTTCCAACTTTGTGGACACATTTACTTTTATGGCATTTAGCAGATGCTTTTATCCAAAGACTTCCATTCCCTAACTACAGGAGGCAGTCTCCCTGGAGCAACTTGGTCCAGAGGCAAGTACCACCACCACCACCCCACAGTTTTTGGAAGAACCTTTTCTATTCCAGCATGACTGTGCCTCAGTGCACAAAGCAGCTCCATAAAGACGTGCTGGAGGAGTT
>JBBJLS010026577.1:0-14773 GCA_037577275.1 Bryconaethiops microstoma
GGATGAACCCAAGCGCGGATAGAAGCGAGAGGGTTGGATAATTCACGCAGTTTGTTCTGCAAATGCTCTAAGAAAGAATTAAGATTCCCACCGGAACCTGCGTTCACAAACATGCAAAGAGAAGGGTAGTGAGTACTCAAATGAAGTAGATTCACCATCGATCGAACGAGGCAGGAGACCCAATGACTGAGCGAAGAGGAACTACTCACATCCTGTTGATATACCCTGTGATGCGCTCATTTCCTGTGCCCCGTGCGCGTCACTTGACCCATGCATGTGACAGCACCCCACCCTCCAGGACCGTCTCCCAACGGACCAGTTTGAGAGGATACCCGACGACGATAGTCCTGTATCAGGAAAGGATCCAGGATGAACCGACCAGGGACCCAAGAACGCTCTTCTGGACCGTAGCCTTCCCAGTCCACGAGGTACTGGGTGCCACGTCCTTGGCGTCGCCACCAGGTGCACGACCTTGGAGAACCGATCCACAATAGTGAGGATGGTGTTTTTCCTTAGGACTTTGGCAGACCGGTGATGAAGTCCAGTGCGATGTGCGACCAGGGACGATGAGGAACCAGGAGAGGTTGGAGCTCTCTGGAACTGGGCTGATTAAGAGTCTTGGCCCTGGCGCACACCGCACATGCCTGGACATAGCTCCAGACATCGTCGGACATCTTAGGCAACCAGAAGGCGCGTTGGAGGTGTTTTAGGGTACGGTGCACTCCTGGGTGTCCGGAGATCGCCGAAGCATGAGCCCACAGAAGGCTTCTGATCGGAAAGAGGAGGGAACGAAGAGTCGTCCAGGCGGTGTTTCTGCTGGAGGGGGCTCCAAAGTCTGCCCATGGCAGACTTGATCTTCTTGCTCCCACCGAAGGGGAGAAACAATGATCTCGGATGGAATCACAGGTACGGGGTCCGACCGGGAGCTCTCCTTCTGGTGCTGACAGGAGAGGGCATAAGCCTTGGTGTTCTTCGATCCCGGTTAGTTTGAGATGGTGAAATGGAACTGTTCGAAGAACAGTACCCACTGTGCCTGGCGAGGGTTCAATTGTTTCACCTGCTGGATGCCAAATAGGTTCTGATGGTCAGTCCAGACTACGAATGGGTCACTGCCGCCCTGGAGCCAGTGACACCATTCTTCCAGAACCCACTTAATGACCAACAACTCACGGTCCCCTACCCCATATCGTTGCTGAGTGGGAGTAAACTTTCTGGAGAAAAAACTACAGGGATGTAGTTTCTAATCTGGACCTCATTGGGAGAAAATGGCTCCTACGCCCACATCGGAGGCATCCACCTCCACAATGAACGGCTTGGCAGTGTCCGGATGGATGAGGATCGGTGCTGAGGTGAAGGCTTTGCAGAGTTGATGGAAGGCATGAGTGGCATCCGGGGTGAGCTGGAAGGGTGTCTTGGAGGGCTTGGTGAGAGCAGTAAGGGGTGCTGCTACTGAACTGAAGCCCCGGATGAAGCGACGATAGAAGTTAGGAAACCCCAGAAACTGTTGGAGCTGTTTAAGTGAAGCGGATAGAGGCCAACTCCGCACAGCTGCCAACTTCTGACGGTCCATGGCCACCCCTAAGGTGAGATGACAAACCCCAGAAAGGTGGTGGAGCACTGGTGGAAAGCGCATTTCTCCAACTTGCAGAACAGTCGATGGGCCAGCAACCTCTTTAGAACTGCTTGGACATGCTGGATGTGTTCTTGTTTGGTCTTCGAGTAGATGAGGATATCTAGATAAGTGAAGACCCAGTGACCCAGCATGTCACGGAGAACGTCGTTGATCAGCTTTTAAAAGGCTGCCGGACTGTTGCACAAGCCGAATGGCATTACCAGTGTTTCATAGTGAGCGGTGAGAGTGATGAAGTCTTCCACTCGTCGCCCTCCCTGATGCGAACGAGGTTATAAGCGCTCCTGAGGTCCAACTTGGTGAATAAGGAAGCACCAGAGAGGGCGTCTAAGGCGATGTTGGTAAGAGGGAGTGCGTGACAGTTCTTCACTGTGATCTTGTTTAGGCCCCAGTAGTTGACGCAGGGGCGGAAACCTCCATCCTTCTTTTTCACGAAGAAGAACCCTTGTCGAAGTCCCTCGGTTACATACTCCTCCATGGCCCTCTGCTCTTCTTTAGATAGAGAATAGAGATGGCCGCGGGGTGGCACCGTCCCTGAAAGGAGGTCAATTTTAAGGTTGTAGGGTCAGTGGGGAGGGAGTTGGATGGCCCTCCGCTTACTGAAGACCTCCTTCAGATCTTGATAAGCTTCAGGGACAGTGCTAGCATCGACATCCGGGACTTTGGGCTCCCCTGAACATGTCCCAGCCGACGCCGTGAGACAAAGCTCCTGACAGGACAGACCCCACTGAAGAATTTTCTGCTGTGAGGAGTTGGATTTTTTCCCAATGGTTCCCGATGGTGCAGGTGAGAGGAGCCGTTTGGTGGGTGAGAGGATTCTGTTGGAGGGGTCGACCGTCTACGGCGGTGATGGTAATCGGCTGGGATAACGCCTCATATTTAACACCCAACTGATCAGCAAAAGATTGGTCAATAAAATTGCCAGCCGCTCCTGAATCAACAAAAGCATCGACACTGACCTGTTTGTTGCTGAGTTGGATGTTGGCCTGAACGATGAAATGGGAAATGGTTGGTTCTAAGGAGGCGTGGATAGAGAGACCAGGTGACGACCTCCTCCTATTCACCTGGACTGACCGTTTCCCTGATGGAGCGGGCAGATCGCTTGATGATATTCAGGTGATGCACAGTAGGCACAGAGACCTTCGCGATATAGTCATGCCTGCTCCACAGGGTTCAGGGCGGCATACCCTAACTGCATGGGTTCCCCTGAGTGGGCCTCTGACAGAGGTTGAGGATCCGGGGAGTTGGAGAAGGTAAGACGAGGAGCCACCGGATTCGCTGGCGGCAGGGTACGAGGAGTGGCTTTGGGATGAGAGCTTAGGCGCTGGTCAATTCACATACAGAGCTGAATAATGCCCTCCAAGGTGTCGGGGAGCTCTCATCCGGCAAGTTGGTTTTTGAAACGAGAAGCCAGTCCCCAGTTAGTTTTCGCCGCGAGGGTGCGAAACTCCGCCGTGTATTTACTGATCGGACGGTCTCCCTGCCGCAGATGGTATTAAGCAGTAGAAGAGGCTAAACTTCTACTGCTTAATCAACATTTACAGTCCTAGACAGGTTAATCAATGATTTCCTGCTTTGTACTACAGCCTTGATTTTTTTCGCTGCTACAAACATATAAAACCTGTGTGAAGTTAAGCACCCCGTATGTTGAAAGTCTGTATTAATCATTTGTGTTTGACTGTGCATGCAAAATTAACATTTGTGCACTTGAACAGTTTAAGAGATAGAGAAAAAACCTTCGAAACATTTTGCAGAACCCAACTGGTACTGCTACAAGATGCTAATTGGTGTTTGATGACAATACAGAAAGCAATGTTGTGTTGTAAAGTGTATGACTGGTAGGAAAAGGCCTAACACTTGTGTTTATTCACCCTTTATATGACTTTATGCCATCCAGAGTAATTTGGAGGTGGTGCCAAAGCTAATTGTCTGATGAACAGGATTCATCAAAAAGTGGTGAAAAGTTATAAAGTGTTCCTTTAACTTAGTTGGCAATCTAGGGCCGTGGCATACCATTAGTATTAAGGACTGCTAATACAACTGTTAATGCATTGTTTGTGCCGACAAAATTAACATTTGAACACATTTGTTGTGGGCTGCCAACTTCATGCAAGCAGACACCGAGTGTCTGCTAGCAGCATCATCATCATGTAGCCTAATATGAGCCTCTAATTTCAGGCTAATTCTCTGTTTTAAACTCTCATAAAACCTGAACTGAATGCATAAACAAAATAAAGTTTGTGGCTGTGCCTTACACTAAAATTTTCAATGCACTTTTCACCATTTTTTAACATGTTTAACCTCTTTCAAGGCAGTAACATCTCTTGGATTAAGCAGGTTAAGTCAATTCAGCTGGTTTAGGTGTGCAGCTACCTCGCCTCTCTTCTCCTGTCTAGCTGTGTCATCCGACGGTACCGTGACTTGCATCTGACTGACTGACTGACTGACTGACTGACAAAAAAAAAAAAAAACATTTATTTTCCATGTAGCTCACACTGACTAGCGGGAAAATATGCATTAATACTACTTCATTTTATGTGGTTTACATTGACAGGTGAATCGTCTTCACAGGCTTACACAAGAAAGTTGGGCGATTTCCATGCACCTTCACTGTTCGCGTTTTCAAATGCAGGAAATAACTTTTGGACTTTTGACGTGGTTAATTTAAATTTAAAACACATTAGACCAGCGATTTTCTACAAGATATTTTCAGGGATGATAGGCAAGTTGTTGTAGAATAATAATTTAATGAAAACCCAATTTCAACAAAATGCTGACTATCGACCTATTTTTCCTCTTTCCTAAAAAAAGGCCAGTGCGACATCCGATGGATTTTCCCAGATCGCATTATATATATATATATATATATATATATATGTATATGTGTGTGTGTGTGTGTGTGTGTGTGTTTGTGTGTGTGTATACACAGTATACACACAGTATACACACACACAACAACGTGGTTTTTGACTATATGCGGGTGCTCTTTTATCCAAAAGACCCATATCTTAAAAAGAGGTATGTGAGTATAAAGAACCAACAACTCATTATTATACACAGAGTTTTTTTGCCACCTGCTCGTGACACTTTCAGGGGCAAAATGAGTTGCTGGGTTCACAAGCAAGGTTCTGTCAGAATGCCCTAAAGACATTTGATTTTAATGTGGAAAAAGTATTTAACTTGTAGAGGCTGCACTGCAGTCAGAACTGAACCATCCTAGTTTTGTCTCAGCCAGAGTCAGAAATAACACATCAGCTATGTGAAGTTAAGATAGCTGTTCTGATAGGAAATAAAATAGCAGACACTGCCACTCTCTCAAAAACATCATACAATGCATTTGTAGAATTAAACAATGCTTTCTCAGTTTGGCATTAAATCTTGCAAAACCATTAATCATTTTAATAAGACCAGAAAACTGAATTTGTTTTTTGTTTCCATTGGATATTGGTCCAAGTTGGTTCTAAATATTGTAAAGGTTCTGCTACGTTGTGCCATGGATAAATGCCCTGATTATTCCTCTGGAGAGACAGCATTAAACAAAATGCTAAGGTCTAAGGTGGAACTACTGGAGAAGTGAGTGCAAAATATTTTGTTTCATCAAGAAAAAACAAAAAAACAAGAGAGGTAGGTGGCTGGAGACAGATGACACAGTTAGCAGAGCCATAACATTGGATAATTGACCCATTGTCTTGATGGAGATGCTCTTTTCCATTTCCACTGTCCCCTTTTTATTACCAACCCCATGAATCTGACATTATGCAATGACAGGCATACCCGGATAGATGGGGTGTTCGGACATTTGTACTGCAGTGGAATGAAGATGAATTCCATGAATTTAGCCATAATGATGTTTAGATGTATTCTGCTGCTTAGGGGAGAAGCCAATGACCCATTTTGGGCAGAATGGATATCTTAAGGGAAATTGAAACACAAAATGCTCTCATACATCTTTTCATCTAGACGCCAGTGTTTCCTCGCATCGGTCTTGGAGAAACACGTGTGTTGGCTTGAGAATCAGTTGAGTTTGCCTGACTAGACTGGCATGAGAATCAAACGAGTTCATCTGCGTCGTCATATTGGGGCGGCTGGAGTCTCGGAGATGGCCTTTATTAGGAGAGTATTGCTTGAGAAACACAGTCATTCCTGAACTGCGACCTTTATTTCTGGCACTCGCTCGCCAAGTTGCAAATAAACTACTCTCTGCATGCAAAGCGGCGCTTTGTTCTCTGCAAAAATTTTGTTCTCTTTGTTGTTCTCTTTTTCATGCAGTGTGGGTGGGGAAGGATAGAGTGCCTAATTAAGCGTGAAAAGGTTTTTTTTTTTTCCTGAAAACAGATTTGGCAGTCATTTAAATGCCGCCCTATTCGTAGGAGCTTGAGAGTAAACAAAGGTGAGTCTCTCTGCCTTATCCCCCCTCAGACAGAGAGAACTCATGTGGTTTTCCATCACTCCCCTGATTCTGACAGGACGCTAGCTACCCCGAGGCATGGAAGACTCCTGAACAGGAATCAAATTTGACAAAGGTTAACAGCAGAATTTTACAGCAATTGTCCTTTCTTTAAAAACACTGCCTGCATGCCTTTTCTCCTTAACCCTTAGAACATGAATGGCATGGGTCCTTACCAGCTGCGCAACAAATGGTAAATCATCATCATATGGCAAAACAACTCCTTATATGGAAGTTGCCCCGGTTTGTGTTGATGCTCGAGGTGCCAGACGTCATGCTGAGCTTTGTTTGATGTTCCTGTGTCACGTAGAACCAAAATTATTGTAATTGTAATAACATGTAAAAATAATAACCACTACTAGAGGCCGGGACCTTGGAGAACTTTCAGGATAGTCTCCTCCCACAAGTGGGTGGGTAAAACCTGCAGAGGGAGGGGCTCTGCAGAGCGGCCAAGCGACAGCGTGCCGAGAGAAAGAGCAGCAAATGGCGAGCGTGCAGGAGAAAAAAAACACTGGTTTTAGACTATTTTTATTTGTTGAAATCAGATTTTACTAATAAGCACTGAGTTCTAAGGGTTAAAGTTTTAAGGGTTAAAGTTTTATTTGTGCTTAAAAGAACTTGTTTTATGGGTTTGTCACTCCGTAGTGTTCCGTCTATGCTATACTCTGACAGTGACCTTGGTAAAGAGGTAGATGGGAAAACTTGAATTGCCTGCATAAGTTCCTTTCATGCTTTAAGATTACAATAGGTGCTTTTCTGCTGCAGTAAGTGTGTATCACTCCACTCGTGTTTCAACGACTCTATACAATGCCCATGCATCTGCATCAAGCTGACAAGGAGACAGCAGAAAAGCCATAATGATGCTTTTAGGCAAATCAAGGCTGTAATGGGAGAACGGCTGATAGCAGACTGGGAAGGTGATGCCGAGCTCCTCTAGGGGCGGCTCTACTGTAAAGTCCTCTTCCTCAGGGTAAGCCTGGGTCTTTGTGACACGGTGTGATTGAGACAGTTGAAGGGTTTTAAAAGCTCTCACATGTCTCGTGCTGTCGTTAAGGATATAACGGGCAGTAGTAGCATTATGTCCAATGGCAATATTTTCTAGCATATATTGTAACAAACCTCAAACTAACTGTAATAGCAAGAAACTGTTAACAGAATCCAAGGAGAATGAAACATAGCACCAGAGATACCAGTGTTGCTTTTTACCGTTTATCAAAACACCAAGTGACTTGCAATCGCACACACATATACACCTACACCCATTTACATTTATAGCATTTATCCAAGTTTCAGGTTTCAAGTTTTTTAGTCATATACAGATAGCAATGTAGCATCATTACCCGTAATGAAATTCTTAGGGTCGTGTTCCCCCAACTTTACATAAATATATAGAAAAGGGACTTCCATTCCCTAACTACAGGGGACAGTCTTCCTCGAGCAACTTGGGGTTCGAACCCATGACCTCTTGTTCCAGAGGCAAGTATCCTACCCACTTACTTTAAACTAGATGAATGAGCACTGTTTAGTGAGTGAGACCCTGCTTTTTAAAAAGGTTTTGGACTAAACGTGTCATTTCTAAAAATTCCACTAATGGCAGATTGGTACTTTAAGAGCAATGTTATGGAAAATAGTTTAAAAAAAAGCATAGACTAACCACTGTTTTACCACTATTAACATATAGAAATAATATCACTAACACTAACTATGCAGACAATAACTGCCCCTGGTTCCATTCCTCTAATTCTGCACAAAATCACTCTGAACGACTTTGTAAGGATCAAGGACTGAATTAAGTGGAGTTTTAGAAAAATTAGTGGAATTCCCTATTACTGAATTCCAGGTGACTCAAGCCAGCATGCTATGATATACTATATGGACAAAAGTTTTGGGATGACTGACCATTACAAAAACTGGAACTTTAATGAAATTGCATTCAAATACATTGACATTATACAGTAATATGGTGTTGGTCCCCTCCTTGCAGCTATAACAGCTTCCACTCTTCTTGGAAAGCTTTGTGGGAATTTGAGCCCATTCATTCTGTAGAGCATTTATGAGGTCAGACACTGATGCTAGGCAAGAAAGCCTGGCTCGTAATCTCTGTTCCAGTTCATCCTAAAGGTGTTGGATGGGGTTGAGGGGGCAGTCAAGTTCTTCCACACCCGTCCAGACAGTTGGAAGCATGCCGTTGTCCAAAATGTCTTGGTATGCTGAAACATTAAGACTGCCCTCCACTGGAAGCAAGGGCCTAAATTCCATAATAGTGTGTTCTTCTTTCCCTCACATCCTCTTCTCATGTTTCATTATAATAATTAAGACTGAGCCTAAATGAATTTCACATTGCATTGCTTGATAAGATGTAACATGGAGGCAATTTTATCCACAGATATTATGTGACTTAGGTTGGCTAATCAGATAAGACAGTTATTACTTCACTCAACTCCTGCTCTCTATACAGTTAAAAAGACTTCTTTTAACCTAGAGATTTTCAAACTGCTAAAAAGAATTAGCAGCGAAATGAAGTAGTTATTATTTCTAATTGATATTGTATGTGTCAGCAGCCAGATGCATAAGTTGCACAAACTATTGGAGCCTGGTGTGGTCCAATATCTTTCTCTGGCTCCTTGTTCTCCTGCTGACACATTTTGTCTAGGTAAGCGGGAGACATTCCCCAAGCTACAATATGACTACAGGGTAAATTTGCACCAAGGGGGTTTCCAATATGCTGTTATAAAGTTTGTAATAAATCTTTGAGAATGTTGCCAAACTGCTTTCATCCAGAGAAACAGAAGCTGTTCAGCAAATCAACATTCACAGCTTCCACTGGCCCAGATGTAATGAATGATGTGTTTTTGCAGTCTTGTAGTATAATGCTATTCTTTCAAGTGCCTCACAAAAAAATTACCTACAGCAATCTCAGCTGCAGTTTTCTATTAATTTAGTGCTCATACTGTTTCATAAAATAAAACATTTTGTATTCCTAACCATAATGATGTACAGAGCATATTTGCAGCCACAGATGTATAAGGGCCCTCCGATTTACAGTATTATAAACTGTAGTAAAAGCTCTAAAAAATGGCAAACATGGCAAACCCATCTAGCTAACATCGGGTAGCCAATGCTGGAATCCTCATGCAGACTGTTACATAGTTAAGAGAATGATTACACACAGTGATCATCACATTACAGCAGTTACATGCACTAATTAAAGTCAGTGAGACTATACATACAGCCATAACCAAATTTCTTTTAGTATTAAATAATGTTATAACATTATGATAGTATGGTGATTATAACATTATTATAAAACATTCATGCATTTGTATCTCTGGGTGGGAATAAGATAGAATAAAAGCAAAAAAATACCTCAAATGAACCATAGAGGAAGAAGGAAAGTGCTGTGCAAATAACAGAGAATTACTGTAAAATTACTGATTTTGGCAAAGAGCTTGACTTTGATTTTTAAAATTTTTGTAGGTAAGATTTAAAGGAATGTAAAATGTGCTTTACTTTTTATTGTCTATTTTAAACATGTTCGTAGATATAAATTTTTAAATCATTAAAACCTACTTACATACCAAATTTCTATATTATTTTATTGTCCACCCCACACCAAGCACTGTGGCCTCCTGGAGGCAAAACGTATGGACACTCCTGTTCTAATTACAGCTTCGCTCCGAAGAACCCACGAGAAGCAATTCATCATCCCAGTGCTTCTAGTGTGATTCCTGCCATCAGTGTTACTGTGTTTGTGTGTATGTGTGTGTGTGTGTGTGTGTGTGTGTGTGTATATATATATATCCACACACATACATTCTCAGTGCATGCCCTCAGTGGTGAATGCGGTGCCAGTCAGAGAGATCGCAGGTTAACAGAGCTTTTATAGCAAACCAAGGCGAATGAGTGAAGAAGTGAATACGTTGTGAACAAAAACAAACAAGGTTGAGTTGGTGTGAGCTTTCAGACAGCTGCTTTACCCTTTTCTTTTTACTAACCAATGAGGCAGCTCTCAGCATCGAGACAAACTGCTTATCAAGAGCGTGGGCTCGGCACACCCGGTGACAGAAGCACCTTTTGTGTTTGTAGCGGGGAAATAAAAAGGTGCGACATGAGGCTTTGCCCGGTGGGTTTGATCTTCTAAGACAAAGCACTGCTGTTTGCTTTTGATTGGCACGTCTATTCGCGGAGCCTGCACAGCTTCTGAACTCGTTAATGATCGCATGTTAATTATGCACTTCAAAGTGCGTAATTAGATTTCTCAAAAAAAAAAAAAAAAATCATGCAGATCATAAAGCTCCTGAAACAAAGTAATAATATAACAAATTGGCCAATTAATGCATTTTTGATGCAACAGCCCTCCTGGCATGTGCAATAACAGGACAGGAGGTAAATGTTAGCAAGAGAAATGCTAGATAAGCATGATAAGAATGTGTGATTGTCACAGGTTTTGCGCTCCTTCTCCTCGCACGCAGGGCAGGCACACTGACACTAAAGTGCATCTTTACTTTAATTTCCATCGACATAAACTAGGCATGAAAGCCAAACTCAAACTGAGCTTTACAGAACACAAAGGAGATAGGAGACATCAGTGTACGAATGAGGGTTGACCGACACGTCGGTCACACACCAAACTAAATACTAAACCCCTAAACCCACAAACCAGTCGCCAAACAGAAACACTTAACTAACCCAGCTGTGACACATTAACCAAAACCCATCACCACTTCCATGTAAAACCCCAAATCAAACCTCAAAACCAAACAGAGAAAGGACAGCCTCTAGTGGCCGCCCACCGTTACTGTCCCCAGCCCTGACAGTAGCCCCCCAGAACGCCCCACCAGGGCACAAACCGACGCCCACAATATCTCAAGGGCGGAGGCAAAGGACAGCGACCACATAGCACTGGACGACCTCCTGGCCGGCGATCCTTATCTTCGGAAGTAAGTGCATGGACCGTCAGCAGTGAAATACTACTACAGAGGAAAAAATGGAATATGCTAAATGTTGAAACGCCAGTATCTTTAGCCCATCACTACCTGTGATCAAACAGCCACAGCACTCACACAGTTCTAGATACACCAGCCCCAGACTTAACAAAGTAAAGAAAGTCAGGTGGTGCAGTTTAGCCACTCCACCATTTTACAGAAAGAAGCTTTTCATCAGTCTTATTTAAGCACGCTCATTCATACCGCATTCTGATTTCTGTGGAAATTACATTCAGGTACATTTCATCTGAAGGGCCCTGAACTGATGTACAGTATAAAGTGAGGGAGTTTATTGAATGAAAGCCAGCTATCCTGTACAATGCACAATAAAACGGAAAAATATAGTCTGCTGTGCAAAATGCAGTTCTTACTGATTAGCGGAGATTGAGTGAGATGCTTTTTGAGCTAGAAATCTCTATCATTTTGTGCCAAACAACTCGGGGGCTTGAAGTTCTAGATACCAAAGATGAATTCTTTTCTCAAGTCTCTGAGGTGCGAGACCAAGTTAGAGTCTTTAGGTCTGAATCGGAGTTGGTGCTTGAGTCTCTAGGGTGTGAATCGAAGTCAAATCTCTATGAAACAAGTTCAAGTTGAACTTTGATTGTCTGTGGTGAGTCTGAGTCACATTGTAAGTCTCTGAGTTGTGAGTCAAAGTCAAGTATTGAATCTCATTTTACATTTTGCCTTGAGTCTCTCGGGTGCAAGTCCAAGTTGATACTCAACTGATTGGAAAGTTGATTAAGTCTTTATTAAATGAACAAACAAGAAAATTTTAAAAAAGCATTTTGCATTGTGGCAGTGACTACAGTTGCCAATGGAATAATGTAACGTCACTACAATATCCACAATGCACTGCCCTCAAACCCTAATATTGCATATGACTGCAGCCAAATCACCCATCAAAGGTTAGAAAGAAAAGTTGGGGGTTTTTGAGTCGTTTGAGTGCAAATCTCTATTGCTGATAGACACATCACTGTGGAAGATGTCTCCACAAAACAACAACAAAAAAATTACAATAGAAAAAACATTCAAACTTGAATTCAAAGTTAGCTTTGTTTTCTCCTTTTGGTTGCTAGTTCTGTCTCACCTAGTTTTGTTTGTTCCACCTTCAAGGTCTCGGTGTTAGAAAAAATAAATCATCACACACCATTTGTTCTGAATACTTCACACTTCCCAGAAGATGAGAAAGTGAGAGGTAGTTTTCAGCAACTTCCAGATTCAGTGGAAGGTTATGGAACCAAATGCTAATGATGGTCAATTTTTTATTTTGTGCAAATGGCACAAGAGAGAAAGGGAAAGAAATGCAGGGTGTATTTGAGAAAGGAACTGAGCTGAGGTTTGGATTAAACTGGAGGAGGTGTGTTCAGCTATCCTGGAGGAATGACATGCAGGCGGTTTCTCTGACGGCTGTATCTGTCTGAATTAAGGCCTTGTTAAAGCGGCTGTACCGAAACACGAGCAAACGCTCTGCCAATACCACCAATTCCACCATTCATCACTACACACACATACTCACACACTCCTGTCACCACAGCCAGCCATTGCCAGTTCTGGAGAAAATATGGAATAGACCAAATCTGTTCAAATGATCTGATATGCAACACACAACCAGGGAGCCCTAACGGTCAGCATTTTGGCAAATGTTTCTGAATGGGGTTCTTGTTTGAAGCCACTGGAAAGGATTGCTCTTGTACTGTAGTGGTTTGGGATTAGAATGATTAATTTATCCCATTATTCCTGATCTGACATCTGAGTCCCATTTATCTTCTCTGTACGTGTGTGTACAGAGTGTTTAAAACAGAAAAAAAAAAAAATTCTTGTTGGGTACTGAGGGTGAGGTTAAGGTTTGTTAATGGTTAGTCCAAAAATATTCATATTCCTTATAGTTGCATATATGTCTATCTGACATATGGGATATAACACATTGCAGTACGATCCCTTATAAGTGCTTTCATTTATGTAATACATATGGGATGTATTATTTTATTTACATTTACGCACTTACATTTATATATTACATATAGAACGTGTTCTTTGCATTTATAGGTACTTGTTTGTGTATAATAATTTTATATCACCAGGGGCATCACTTGAGATTCATGAATGTGGGCTAAGTTTTTTGTTATCTGTGTGTGTGTGTGTGTGTGTGTGTGTGTGTGTGTGTGTGTGTGTGTGTGCGCGTGTGGTGGGTGGAGTGCATTTTAACAACAAAGTTATTTGTTAATGCAATGAAATGATGTGAAAAATTACTGAAAATATTAATTAATAAAACACATTTTAGTGGGGCTGAACAACATTGAAGGGCCTAAACAGGCCTAGCGATGTCCTTGTGTATCGTTCCACGTTATGAAACGTATGTGTGTCTGTGTGTGTGTGTGTGTGTGTGTCTCTGTGTGTGGATATCTGAACTAACATTGATTTTGTGTAATGGCGGCCAGTGTGTCTAAGGGATTGACTTCAATATCTGGGATCATGTCTGCAGTGGTGCTGTAATCAGGCTTGTGCGTGTGTGTGTGTGTGTGTGTGTGTGTGTGTGTGTGTTATTTAGTGTATGACTGCAGGGTTTCTAATCAGGTCAGCATGGACAGCAGTCTGCCTGAAGATGTTCTATACTTGTAGATCATAAACACATTTAGGAACTCAATGAAGTGTATGTTTTCTCTTCATATAAATTCACCATTGTAGTCAATGTTATTTGGAAGTGGCACACAGAGTTTTTCGTCATGCTCTCGCTAATCTTGATGCCATTTGTTTATTGCTGGAGATACAACTTGTGTCTTTGCTTTGTTTAGGCCACTCTTTTATCATCTCCAAACTATTCTTGTATCATCTCCAAAAATCTACTTTAGGAGAGTTAGAACGTTGCTTGAAGTTAGAAAGTCTCTGTGTACAGGTGTTGAATTCAGGCAGGATCGTAAACTCTTTGGATTACCGCTTGTTGCACCACTTTCTGATGTGGATTTATGCTAATGGACAATTTTACAAGCCATTTTACAATGTAGCCATTGTTTTAGTGTCCTGAGATGTGATGTGCTGAACTGAGATGACTGCACCATGTTGTAAACATCAAGAACAGGGATCGGGTAAAACATACTTGATGAAAAGCTTGATTGAAAGTTTGACCATGATGCAGATAAGTTCTATGCACATAACACACATAAGTAACCCTAAGTGTGTCTGTTTTCTTGTCCCAAAATGAGTAGCACACTCTGGAAAACAAAGGTTATTAAACAGAAGAGCTATTAGTTGTTTTAAGCAGTGGCTTCTTTCCAGTACTGGGGACCCATTACCCTGTACAGTTTTATGTGTTCTTTGCCCTCAAGCCCAATTCATTAAGGGCTTAAAAATGACCTGACGGGCCGGATCATTATTGTTCGCAAGGAATAGCTGAAAGCGTGTAGAGCAGTGGGTTCCCAGAACTGGAGTTGAAAACCACTACTCTAAAAAACATGTAATAGATCAAGACTTCATAATTCAAATACATTAGAACCTTCTGACAACGGCAAGAATGATCAACCTATGGTCTAGGTACACCCCTCCTTTCATCATCTATGATTCCTATAAATCTTCTTTTCTTCTTCTTCTTCTTCTTCTTCTTCTTCTTCTTCTTCTTCTTCTTCTTCTTCTTCTTCTTCTCCCACTTGTTCTTCTGCCTCTCCCTTTTTCCCTCTTCTTCTCCTTCCTCTTGTTCTTCTTGTTCTTCTTCTTTCC
>JBBJLS010026606.1:0-14771 GCA_037577275.1 Bryconaethiops microstoma
ATATATACACATATATACAGACAGATCCATCTATCTGTCTATAGATAGATAGACAGATAGATGGATAGATAGATACACAGCTGTCTGCAAAGGTTTGGAACACCAATGGTTGATCTACTGAAGTGTGTATTGAGTTCACAGAGAACTTATTTAAATTACATTTTTCCCAGCATATGATCCAGAAAAAAAGTTTCCACTTGTATTGTGCATGTTTAAAAATTCATTAAATATATACTGTGCATTAAAATCTGCAGAGGTTTTCTGCATGGGGTGCCAAAACTTTCACACAGAGCTGCAGTACCCAGACAGAGGTGTAAATGTAGGCGGTCTGGCCGTCGGGTGCGCGTGGCAGCGAGCTGGGAGAAGTGCAGGTGTGTTATAAAGGTGTGTGTGTGTGTGTGTGTGTGTGTGTGTGTGTAAGTAAGTAATGAAGGTGTGCGTTATAAAGCCTTCCTCTCTTTCTTCCCCTTTGCTGCCGTGGAGCGAAGGGTCTTGATCTCTCTGTGGCTTTAAAAGCGGGGGATGAAGCTCATGTCTGGTGTGGTTTCCTCACATGTGCGTATATCAAACTCCACTCACAGTTATTATGATTATGGCTGGTGGGGGGTGGTTGCGAAGGGGGAAGGGGAGGGTTACGGTAGCTCCAGGCTGCCCAGACACTCTTGCAACATCAAACACGGCTGATTCAGGGAAGTTTACAAGGCTGCTTTAAGTGTCACAGTATTGGTTCGGGGGGTAGGAAGGTCTTGTTCGGGAGTCAGGGGTGCCGGACGGCCCACATCGGACTGTCAGGATGGCTGTTATAATCCTGCAAGCCCCCAAACACACCTTACATAAACTGTAAAACCATGCTGGGACAGTGGAGCGGTGGAAAGTGTGGCGTGGAGTGGGACGGAAGTGCGAGAGCGCAGCCTGCGGGGCTTCATTTGCTCTCACAACTCACAATAAACGTCCCGGGCCACTTCTATCATAGACCCCCCTAGAAAAGAGGATATCCCACCGTTGGGGGTCCCACCTCAGCATGACCAAGACCATAAATTGGTTTTACTGACCAATGTGCACAGTTTTTCCCTTTCTACACCCTCCACTCCTAAAAACAAAAGGTTCTTCACTGTAGAAGTTCGATAAAGAGCCAGGCTTATTCATGTGAAGAACCTTTTAAAGGTCTAGAGAAGCTTCAAATGTTCCTCACTAAAGCTTCTTCCAAGAAAATCATGTAAAGGCTCTTTGAACTTCAGTAAGTTTCTTTACGCTCGTTTGGAAAAACGTTCAGATTGAAAGATTCCTCGGGGAACCTAGAGTGGTTCTTCTAAGGTGAGCTCCTCTAAGGTTTCATTTTGTTGCTGTTGGAAGAAAATAGTGGGTTTAAGATGTTCTCAGCTTCTCAGTGGAGGTTAACAGAACAAAACTGTCCCGAGTCTCTGTGCAGCATTTATATTGGTTTGTTTGGGAAATTCTGACAGTGTAAACAGCAGCTGGACTTTTAAAATGGTGTTAAAAGATAAAAAAGGACAAAGTGAAGACAGTGGGGACAAGGAGACCTGCTCATTGCATGGTTTGAAGTGTCTTCTGTGTGCTGCCAAAATGAGCTCTTGGTGGAATCACCTTAAATCATCTGACGTCTCTCATTATGAATCAAATTATGCAAAAGCCTTATAAATTAAATGTGCTCCAGTGGGACAGTCGGTCTGATAACTATTGTTTTTTGGAGGAAGGATGCGGCAAACAAGCAAATTTATCCAAATAAGAAAAGTTTAACAGACCACGTCTTTTCATGTTTGTGATGTCACTAAGAGGGAAGTCTGGCAGAGAGACGGAAAGTAGCGCGTTAAACACTTTTTTTGGTTTCTTTTTTCTAGAATAGACTTCCTGGACATTACTTTTCCCCCCCACACTGTCCGTAAACTTGTGGACAGTTTATGTTGCAGGCGTTTACACTAAAAAGTGTGATGTTTTAATGTTCCACCTCTTAGACTCTTCATTGCTGCTGTAGTTTATTTTCAGACAGGAATTTAAATTACAGCTCACAATTTTGGCATTTATAGTATTTTTTAGCCATTTTGTACTTTTGCGTTGTGGGTACCTATTTTAGTGTTTTTGTCATTTTAGTATTTTTCATACTTGTTGTATTTATAGTATTCTTGTACTTTTAGTATGTTTGTATTATCAGGTAATTTTTTATTTTTAGGTGAATCAGCTTGCCGGGAAAACCTGGTTTTGGGCATTAGGCAGACCTTTTCTCCAGTGGGTGACCAGTAGTGATTGACAGGTTGATCAGAGGGTCAGGCAGGTTCTGGCCTAAAATGGCATAAAATGGTTGGGCGGGATGACAAGTTACAGAAACATTGCATGCTGAGTCGTAGATTAATGGATGTTTTTGCAGGTCAGGTAGGACGGGTGGGCTTTGGGAACAGATTGGGATGGTACAGGTCATAAAAAACCCTGACCCCTACATCAGAGCTGTAACTATGATGGTAAGAGCATTAAACGCCTGCCATACGAGATATTGCGGAGGCAAAGTAATAAACTTTCGGACAAAGAGGTGATCGTCTAGACTGTCTTGAAACCCAGAAGATTAGGGTGTTTTGACCCACTTTGGCTCCAGAAGGGCTTGTTAAGAAGCTGATTAGTTGGTTTCAGGTGTATTGGAGCACGAACATGTGCAGGACGGGACCGCATTTTGCTTGAATATAAAAGGTTTGTTGATCCTCAGTATTTGCATGTTTAAGTCCTCAGAATGGCCTCAGTCTCTCTAGCATCTTAACTGATTCACACCAATTCGGTGCAGGCTCATGTAAGACAAGGATCCTGGTCCAGAAATTGAGAAGAAGCTGCAAAACTGGACTGTCCGGCCCAAAGCTGTCCTCCTGGCCGGTCGATGCCCGTACCCCCGGCTCAGAGCAGAGGATTAAGAGCAGGACAGGCCGAGGGAAAGGCCGGCTTGTCGTCCCCCGCTGTGCATCATGCTCACTGAGCACAATCCGGCTTGATTTGAGGCACACGACCCAATGAATTAATAAAGAGTTTAAGGCTTCACGGCTCTTGAATGTGCCGGGGGACGGCCCGCGGCGTCTCTTTCCCCCCACACCTCCCCTCCCAGCCGCTCGTTCGTAGTATTTTCTGTGCTACAAGTGCCTGCAGAGCTGGGGAGGGGGGGAGTGGTGACCCGCGGCCGGACCTTTCACTTTCACTGGCTTCCATCTCCTGCGGAAGTGGGATTCTCCTGAAAAACGATGGGATAATTTCCCAGGAGAGAGCTGCGTTTGCTGCCATTTACCTTTGTCTCTGAAACATGGAGCTGGCAGGAATAGGAGTTCACTGCTCTGGTATCCTAGTTTATGACCTTCCAGTCCTGGTTACGGAAGGCCTGGTCATGTTAGGGAACCTGTTCCTGCCTCCTAGTCCAAACACAGCCAGGTAATCCACAATTCCAGGCTTCTATTATCTGGCTCAGCTGCTTTTGGAAGTATAGAAGGCAAAAATGGAACAAAAATCCCACTTGTGAGGGGCGAGCCAGCCAGGAAATGGATCATTTTCCACAAGCGCATCAACTGGCGTCTTGAGTCTCCTCTGTAAGACCATGAGGAGCGACCGAATGCTGTAATAGCTGCATTTTATGCCACATGACATATTTATACCCTTTGGAGTCGGTACGAAACGTTATGGTGACAATTTTCTCAGAAAATATACTGTATACTGTGCGGGAAGACTCTCCTGGAGAAGGCTGGGGAAAGGGCCGCATCTGCGGCCGCGGCTAATCTGGATCTCCTTGCGCTCGGACATGAATTAATCATGCTAAATAGAAACAGTCTCGGGCCGTGCTTCCATTTTTCAGAAGCCGTTATGAAACCCAGCTTTTCAGCGCATCCTCGCAAGGCTGGGTCGCAGTTCCGCCTGTCCGCGGTCGGATCTATATGTTTTAGACCAGTGAAGCGAATGCAATAAGTGATGAATTTTTCATCGCAGGCTTTAAAGAGTCTTCAGAGAGACAGAGAGAGAGAGAGAGTGGGGGACAGAGGGAGAGAGAGAAAGAAGAGAGAGACAGAGAGGGAAAGTGGGCGAGAGACAGAGAGAGAGAGAGAGAGAGAGAGAAAGAAATGCCCCTCTTCAGGACAAGATAATAACCAACAAAGCTCGACAGAGAGTCCTTTGCAGCGGTCAGCGTCTGGTAGGGTTGCTGTTTGAATAGATATCACATATTATATTCCATATTACATTTATATTTCATATCTGCAAAACTGAGTGGGTTGCAAGGTCTGCTTTGTGCAGTAAAACTCAAATATTGCACAGAAACTGCAGAATACACACAATAGTTTTATAGCAGATACCAAATAATTAGTTCTTTAATTCACCAGTTGCACTGGAACTACAGGGCTAACAGAATCTCATACCCCTCAAATAAAATGCTGCTATCTGCAGGCCTAAATCATCACTCTCCTCTCAGAGCGCTTGGAGGTGTTCGGTGGTCTCTAATAGACTTGCTTAGTTGGTTTCTGAGCCTGTACAATTCACTGTGTCCTCTCTGTCTCTCCCCTAGAGATGCAAAGACAAGCTGAATTCGTTGGCCATCTCAGTGATGAACCAGTGGCCAGGGGTCAAGCTGAGGGTCACCGAGGGGTGGGACGAAGACGGACATCACTTAGAGGAATCCCTGCATTACGAAGGTCGGGCCGTGGACATCACCACCTCGGATCGTGACAAGAGTAAATATGGGACCCTGTCCCGGCTGGCCGTGGAGGCCGGGTTCGACTGGGTTTATTACGAGTCCAAGGCCCACATCCACTGTTCCGTCAAAGCAGGTAAGAACACACTGGACCGTGACCAACCAAGACACTCACAAACGCACGCACACAAACGCGCACACACAGGGCCATGAAATCAAAACAAGTGAATCCCTTAAATTCGAAGGATAGATTACCGTTCCTCACCCTCAGAACTACAGAGGTTGCTAAAAAGGTTCATAGTAGATACTGAAGATACTAGACCTACTGTTTAGATACTGAATAATTCATAGAACATTCTGTCCATTCATAGTACATACTGAATAATTTACATTAGATACTGAATAATTTATAGTACATACTGAATAATTCATAGTAGACACGGAATAATTCATAGTAAATACTGAGTGAACTATTAGTAAATAATTTATAATAGTTAATAAATAATTCATGGTAATAATTTACAGTAAATACTGAATAAGTGAATAATTATCGTCAGTATATATCATATAAAACTACATATTTATCTTTTTTTTTCTTTTCTCTGAAACAAATCCCGGTCCTAGAGCTTAATAATCTTTAATTAAAAGGAAAATGATGCAGACAGGTTGATTTATTCTAAATTTAGAGGAGGATGTAGTAGAAGGACGCGTCTCCAGGCAATGTAAGGGGCTTTAAAGTGCTGGCTAATTAATCAGTTATTATTATTATTATTATTATTATTATTGAGTTATACTGAGGTTTAGGCCTCATCTGGACTGTTTATGAGGTTAAAGCTATTAACTGTCCTTCCTTCTCCTGATTGGCTTGGATAAAGGGGGCTAGAAGAGGGCTTAGGTCCACATTAGCATACCACCCCCCCCACACACACACCAGAAAACACACACCCCCACCATTTCCCTCTGATTGAAAAAAAATCTTCAGATTGTAATTCAAACCACACGTTCGGACATACACTGAGGGTCCGTGTCACTCGGGGTCACGCGCCTCCATCAGAAGGATTTGGGCCCAGGCAAGGCCGAGACTCGTTTGCCCAAATCTGTTTCCCCAATTGTGGCCACCTTTATTGCATGGCCCAGCAGCTCAGGAGAGGATTAGACTTTAAAAACTAAATCCAGAGCGGGAGGAGGCCCATTCTTCGGGCCTGTGTTTACCGAACGTGTGATCCGGGAGAGTGGGAATGTGAAGGGTTCTCCCAGGATTGACAGCGGGGAAGAGCAATGATGGTTAAAGCAAGGAAAAAAGAGGGGGAGGCATTGATGTTAGGCCTCCTGTTTGCAGCCCCGCACCTAATTTACATTCAAATCTCCGTCATGAGAGAGCCGAAGAAGTGTCTGGCCTGGGTAAATACTGCGGCGGGGCCTTTCTTTTTGGGCGGGCCGGTCAGTGTGTGCGTGTGAATTGTCACACAGACGTTTCTGCACCTGAGCAAATATGAAAGAGGAGCTGGGAAAGGCATGAGTGTCCTTTTCCAAGAGTGGTCCGTACACAAGCCGCATTAGAATGACAATGTCCGGCCTTTATTGGTTTTTAATTAGACCCGTCCAAGCTCTTCCCGTCCCTCCGTCTCAAACAAAGACGCTGCGTTTCTGTCCCCCCCTTTCTCCTTTTCTTCAAGGGCCTTAGATTTACAGCCGAATTCACATTTCTTTCGGTTTATTCAGCGGCAGTTTTTCCACCAGGGCAACGTCTGCAGCCCTTCTTCACTTCTCTTTTGGCTTTGTTCCAGCACTATCAGGGTTTAAAAGCAGTGGTTCAATCAAATTGAGCCAGAAATGTAGTCATTCAGCAGGTCGTGTAGCTTGTGGAGTTCTTCAGTAATCTCTAATAGACTTGTTTATGTGGTTTCTGACCTTGTACGACTCTGTTATCTACAAACAGATAGATATTAGCTATAGATAACAGCATGGAAACCACATTAGCAAATATGTAAGGTGGAGGTTTCCATTACTTACATTAAGTATGTAACTAAGTAAGTTACATCAGACTAAACTTCTGACCACCTTGACTGATCATTTACAGTCATTTCTATCAGAACTGTTGCCATTGCTGTTAACAGATTTTGATGAAGGTGCTTCTTAAAAGGAATGATTTAGCAAAGAAATCGACCATCCACAGCGCTCCACTGACTCCAGAAGTTTGGGTCCAAATTTTTAGTTTAGAACAGGAGCTATGAGGCTAATTTTGCTAACACAAACTAAATAGCCAATTCTTTTAGCGTAAACACATCTCCAAAACCTCTCTGGACCCAATCTAACTGCATCCAGCTCTTCATTAAGAAGGGAGTGGACTTGTGGATGTGATTTAGGACATTATGCCAAAATGAACCAAATTCAGTATGTATCCAAATGCTGTGGGCACCATATTACATAACATTTCACTAACCGCAGGAGCCCTGATCGAGAATCAGTTTCTGTGACGTGACAAATACAGAGGAATCTGATTTGTGATAAGGCCTGCTTTGTGAACAGCAGCCCTGGTGTTTGTCTAAAGTGGCCGTCTGTAGCACTGAAGTTCAGTTCAGTTTTGTGTCTTATGTGTCCTAAACCACATCCACCAGTCCACTCCACCTTACTGAAGTTTGGGCAGGTTCAGAGAAGTTGTCGGAATGTGTTTACAGAAAAAGATTGGAGTGACTATTGACTTCTAGAGTTAGCAATGTTACCCTTGTAGCTCTTTGCGGTTATAGAATCAAAAGAGAATTTTGACTCTGAAGACGTTTGAAGTGATCGACCACATCTAGGGTCACTGTAGAAAAAGTGTAAAGTAAAGTGACCATTCTGTCATATGTGAACACACCACAGCACACAGTGTGAACAGCACGAAACTATTCCTCTGCATTTAACCCATTCATCAAGTGAAACAGCGGACAGCCAGGAACACGGCGCCTGGGGAGCAGTGTGTGGGGACGGAACCTTGCTCAAGGGTACCTCAGAGGTGCCTCTAGCAGTCTTGGGATGTTTTGAGGTTTTGTTAAACCTTTACTTTAAAGTATTATGCATGAATGGTAGCCTTGCAGCACAGTCATTAAAGATGCAATAAAGACATTTATTTGTCTCAACAGAAAACTCGGTGGCTGCCAAGTCTGGAGGTTGTTTCCCTGGAGCTTCTCAAGTATGGCTGAAGGACGGCAGAAGGAAGGCTGTGAAGGACCTGATACTCGGAGACATTGTGTTAGCGGCAGACGAGGCAGGAAAGCTGGTCTACAGCGAGTTCCTCATGTTCACAGACCGAGACTCGGCCACCAGAAGAGTGTTTTACGTAATTGAGACCAAAGCGCCAGTTCGGAGGGTCACCTTGACCGCAGCCCACCTGATATTTGTCCTCGACAACTCGACACACCAGGCCATGACTGCTACGTTCGCCAGCGATGTCAGACCGGGACAGAAGGTGCTGGTTGCCGATGGCCACGAAGGTCGGCTGACCCCTGTGGTCGTGGAAAGGATATACATGGAGGAACATCAGGGCTCGTACGCACCGGTCACTTTGCACGGCACCATCGTTGTGGACCACATGCTGGCGTCCTGCTACGCCGTCATCCAGGACCACAGACTGGCCCATTGGGCTTTCGCCCCGGTCAGGCTGGCCTACAGCCTGTCCTCATTTTTTGTCCCACGAAGCTCACAGCCGTCCAATTCGACCACGCTGGCAGACGGGATCCACTGGTACCCCAGGCTCCTGTACCGATTGGGAACTTGGCTTTTGGACGGGGGCGCACTTCACCCACTGGGCATGCCTGCACAGTCCAGCTGAAAAAGACTCAAGCGGACATAAAGCAGGACATTACCAAACTAATGTAGGACATAAGACAATATTAGCGTATAAAAACAAAGAGTGAGAGAGAAAGCGAGCAAGAGAGAGAGAGAGAGCGAGAGAGAGAGAGGCCCCAGGAAGAGGTGGGATATTTATTTCACTGACTTTTACATTCGTCATTTTAAAGAGAGTTTAAAAAAAAGAAGGAAAAAAAAGAAATGGAGCCTTAAAAGTTATCTTTGAATAATTTATTCTCGTGTGAACTGAAGGCTGGCGGCGCTCAGATGGAGACCAGCCAGACGTGCAGAATCTATTTTTGTATATTTGAAGTAAACTGGAAAGAAAAGTAAAAAAAAATATATAAATAAATAAATAAACAAAAAGTAAAAGTTGAAAAACGTGTAAAATGGTAGAAAAGATGAGAAAACTTCTCCACGGGTTTTAGGTTGCGTGCATATGAGCGACTGACTGTTATATTTTGGGGGAGGAGCAAAACTTTGTGGCGCCATAAATTATATTTTTATACACAGAATTGTAAATGAGTAGATTTTGACCGATCGTTTCCGGAATCAACTTTCTTTTTTTTTTGCTTTTGTTATTTTTTAAACAGTGTAAATTTTACAAGAATATATTTTAATTTAAAATTAGTTTGTGATCCTGTGCTGCTCAGTCAGGATTCCTGCTTTTCTTTCCCTTGGTTTTCTATTTTTTTTTTTTCTTCTCAGAGGAAAATATAGAAAATGCACATTTTTGACAATTCAGTAGTCTAACAAAAGGCTAGAGCTGCGAAGCAACCTTTATTTTGTTTTGTTTGTTTGTGTTCCTTTAATAAATTAATAAGTAACTTTGAACTTTACTAAAAAATTGTATTTTTGGTTTAATTTTTTTTTCAGATTTTGTAATAGGTGAATAGTTTTTTAGAGGAATAAAAATGTAGCGGATGCACAGTTCATCATAGTGAGGCCTCAGTGTGTGGCAGCAAATGCATAGAAATTATTATTTATATGTTTATTATAAAATGTGACAAACTGTTAACACTTGCTCCTGCATTTATTTATTTTTTTGATCACTTCACAAAATTAACAAAAAAAGACAAATTCATTCCTAATTTTGGAACAAGTGAATAGTGTTTGATTTTGAAGTATTTTCATAAGGGGCAAGAATGAGGGAGTAAGGATGGAGGAAGCCACCCAAAAAGAAGAGATAATTATGTTGTAAAAACGTAAAACCTGGGGGAAAAAGGGGAAAAAAGCACAAAAAAGCGTAAAAATTCTAAAATAAGACCATAAAAGAAGTTTCTTCAGCCTGACAAAGCAGCTGCGAGGTCAAAGCTGGAGATTCTCTTTTTCTCAGGCAGGTTTGGGCTTTGGTGTGTGTGTGTGAGAAGTGATGGTGTGATGCTACATTTTGAAGTTTGGTCTTGCAAATAAAGGCTCTCAGACAGATTAAACAAGGCACTGTTTGCGTTTCGGTGCAGACACTCTTTACTGCAGCCCACCTAATAAACAGCCTACTAAACGAGCCGATAAACGAGCCGATCCATATCGTGGCCAGGCATCCCACCTCAGCAGGTTTGCTGCCCGGTTTGTGGGTGATGATATTCACTTGGGCTCCAGGTGTGTGTGGAGGAGCCCAAAACTAAACTCCCATGAACAAGATCAAAATACAGATGAAAGAAAATGCAACTTTTCACACAATCTGATTGAAAATGCAGCTACAACCACTTCAATGGAACCAGATGTCCATCTCTAAAAGTTCCCTCACTGAAAGTTATTCCATAAAATGATTATGGTGCACCGCCTGATTCTTGAAACGAGTTTTGAGGAGCTTTTGGTCCTAAAACTAAACCCATTCATGGTGGAGGGATACATGCAGGGCGTCATGAGGCAAAATAGTCCACAAAGAAAACTGGTTTAGTTCAGATTTGCCTCTATTATACCATCATCAACATCCATATAACCAACTCAGAGATAGGTGGAGCTTCACTGGGGGTAGACTGTGAATAAAACGGCAGGATTTGTGTTGGAGACGTCTGGTTCCGTTCATCTCCTCTGTAAAGAAATCTGAGTCTGAACTGTTTTACACCAAACCCACTCTGAATGACTTTGCAAACAATTATGGAGGGATTATAACTGCAGGGGTAATCTACCAGTAGAAGCAAGTGTTTTAGTCATTAATATTTAGGTCCTGGTTCCTCTTATGGGTTTAAGAATAAAAGGATCTCAAAGTTGATAACCTAATGACACACCCTTCAAAATTTCCTACCCCTGGAATGCATTTGAGGGAAACATTCTTACGCTACATTAGAAAAGTTTTGGGGTGGCTTAAACAAGCCCCAGCCTCAGTGCAGTCACATTGGAAACCTTCTCGCTTTGGCTCAGAGCGTCTTAATGTTTGAAGTTTGAGAGGGTAATCAGCAGATCCAGCTCTGTTGCAACAAAAGATCTGGAAACTGGAGCTCCTTCAGGAGGGTTACACAACCTGCAGTAATGAGATTATCTGACCCAGACCCGCTCGCGAGACACTAGTTTAGTGACCTATCTAAACATGCTGTTTTGTTCTCCAGAGCTTAGGCTGCTCACCTGATATCCAGATGGGTCCAAAACAGGCCATGTGTGGGGAAGGTTTTTGTTGTCCACTACTGCCCTCTAGGGGAATACCCAGGACAATGCATATGAGGAAGGCTGCATCCAAAAGCTGTCCTAGAAGATGCCCTTATCCAGGGGTCACCAACCCTGGTCCAGGAGATCAACCTTGCTGAGAAGGTCTAGTTCCAGCCACAATTGGTATCACCCACCCTGTCTAATGAACTTCTTCATTGGCTGCAATGTTAAGTAAGGTGGAAGGGCAGCATGTTTGATGCAATTTGGAACTAAATGTGGCAGAGCAGAAGATCACCAGGAGGTTGAGACCACTGCCCTAAGCCTTGTGGTTCTTCTTCAAGTCCACACTTTGGTGATGTTAACAGCATGGAGTTGGACAGCTTATATAGATATAGTCTAGTGGTAAGTATCCCTGCCTATCACGCTGGAGACCAGGGTTTGATTCCCCAATGGGGACAGTAAAGTATTTAGCATTAGGGATGGAGTTTTAGTGCCCGATGCAGGAGGCCGGGGTACGATTTCCGGCCAATTTGCAGTCTTTCCTTTGGGGCAGCTGGTGGACTGGTGGTTAGAGAGTTGCCCTTCTGATCAGAAGATTGTAGGTTTGAATCCCAGGACTGCCAGTAGCACCACTGAGGAACCCTTGGCAAATGGGTTAAATGCAGAGAAAGAATTTGACAGAGCTGAGACATTTCATGTGTATTTACCCAAATAAAAGTTTTATTTTATTGATAATAAAACTTAATCTATATGATCTAATCATTAAATAGAAATGAGTGGATCTTAGCACTAGTTTTGAGGAGGAACACTAAAACTTTGTGAAATAAATTGTTTAAAACTAAACACCCAATGCGTGAGGGCGCTTTAGGTTAACCACGGCCCGCCCAAGCAGCTCAGCACAAAGCTCGAGAGCTACCAGGCTAAAAGGCTCCTTCAGAAACAGAGGGGCTTTAAGGTGAAATTATGTGGAAAACGTAAACGTTATGCATATGTCTCTCCGGTTCAGTACTTGTTATGCAGAGCGGCCAAAAGTGCTGAGATGTCCAGTGTGGAGAAGTAAAGGTACAACTTGGTTAGCTTTGTCTTAATGGATATTGGTAATTCCTTTCCAGAGGCTAGTGAAAACTAGCATAACTATCACTATTTTGATGCCTTCTGAAAACTGAGGGATCAGTTTGGAATCATTTGTATTAATAAAAACAATATTGTATAATTATATTTTAGTCAACAATAATAGTTCATGTAACAGAGTATTCTTATATATTTCACACAAGTTTTATTCAGTATTTGAGAATTAAATCTCGCCACTTCCTTGCGATAGAAATTAATTCCAAACGTTCATTTCAAATAGAACTTCATTCTGGGAGTTGATTGTATTAGAACTTCATTCCGGATAATTTTATTAGAATTTCATTCCAGACTTTCATTTCAGTAGAACTTCATTCTGGACATCAATTTTATTAGAATTTTTATTAGAAAAACAAGTAAATTTATACAAATGGCAGTAAAGAAAAACAAAGGCTGTGTTTATGCCCATATGGCATTACAAATCCAGAAATAAGCAGCACATTATTGAATAGAAAAATTAGAAGTCACTTTTTAAGCATTAGTCAAATACACTATCAGTCCATAATTCTCAACTAGTGTGCATGATTAAGATTAAGGAAAGTGACAAAGACTAAATCTGTTTTTGGACATAAGACAGCTATAAATGTGGTGTGTATTAAAGGTAATAAGTCCAATTCAAAATTGTAACCAAACAAAAAACATGCAGAAAATCATTTTGCAGGAATTAAAGTATGTATGAGATTTTTGTAAAACTTTTTCTAACCAACTGCAGGCAATTACTAGCGCATTTTTTACCCTGATATGCAAACTCATTAACAACCTCTTAGTTCATTAGTGCGTTTGTGCGTGTGTGTGTGTGGGGAGACTGAAGGAGCTTTTTGAACTGTGTCGCAACACGAACAGGAATTCCACGGGGCTCCTCTTGAGGAGTCGGCATTGTGTCGATTTTTAGGAGCTCCCTGACCTTGGGCATTCGCACCAATACAAAAGCGGCCAGGCGAAAGCATTCCTCCCCAGCAGGTAAATAAAACCACCCTAATCCCTGCAGCGGGGGCCGTGCGGCTGGGGGGGAGAGGAACGTTTCAGCAAACGCTTGCTGACATCCGCAAACAGAGGACAGGAATGTTCCGGCGCTCTGTGAGGTGTGAGAGAACAAAAAGGTTGTATTATACCTTTAAAAAAAATTTCCATAATTCATCTCCAATAATCAGCTACTCACAGCTCCACATCTACACCATGAACACTCAGCGGTCGAGAATAAATACATTTTTACAATATAACAGCACCAGAAACCGCATAAGCAAATCTATTACATAGTACTTGCAAAGTGGAATTCAACCCATTTTTCCAAAATCCTGCATAACTGAAAAGTGTAAACACTCATTCAGAGCGGGTCTGATGTGAAATAGTTAATTGTTGAGACTCAAGTTCTTTACAGTGATGGTGAACGGAACCAGACATCAACACAAATACAGTCATTTTATTCACTATCAACCCCCAGTGAAGCTACATGTGTGTCTGGGTGTTTATATGGATGCAATAATATACAATAAAATAATGTAATATAAAGCAAAACAGTGGATATTCTGAACTAAATCTGTTTTGGTACTATTTTGTCTCAACACACTTCATGTATTACTCCACCAACAATTGGCTTAGTTCTAGGATCAAAACTTTCTCAAAACTCTGGAAAAACGTTTCAGGCATTCATAACCATTTCATGAAATACCTTTCTGTGAGGGAACTTTTAGAGGCAGACATCTGGTTCCGTTCTCCTCCACTGTGAACAGTTCCGACTCATTTCACACCAAACCTTCTCTGAATGAGGGGATGATTTCAAATTATGCTAACTGGTGTTCATACACTTTTATGACTTGTTAGCTACATATGCCACGTAGCTCCAGCGCTAAAACTAAAGAGACAAACTGGTCTGGGCCAGGACTACATTTGGGGAGGGTGTTCTTAGTCATGCGATATTTTAGTAGTACACCAAAAACAACACACATACAAAAATAAGTCCAAAAAGTTAGCTTTATTGCATTTTGTAGCAACACATAGGTTTTTACTTTTGATCCCATAACAGAACATGAGCAGTGAATTTACATGTTAATGAAAGAGTGGGAGAAACATTCTGTTCTGTTAAGTTCCATCAACACAACAGTGAATGAGTACAGCGTTCGTACAAAAAATGCATTGCATTTGGGGTCAACATATTCTCTTGTACAATAAAGACAGCAATAATAATAGTAATAATAATAATAATAATAATAACAACAACAACAGTTTCAAGGAAAGGATGTATTTCCTGTTTCAAGTCCAAAACAACCAACGCAGAACTTGTGTGTACAACAGACAAGACTGCACTTATTGGCTCAGGGGTGCTTTCGCGCAAGTTTCTGAACTTTGGACCCCCGGTTTGGGTGCAGTCTCAGTGATGCCAAACGTCTGCGGATTTGGGTAAACAAACAAAGGAAATCCAGACGCAACGTCCTCCCTGCTTAATATAAAAGAGGTTCAATGTTCAAGCCAACAAAGCAACATCAGCAGTGCTCATCCAGCAGCTGAGACAAAGAGAGAGAGAGAGAGAGAGAGAGAGAGAGAGAGAGAGAGAGAGAGAGAGAGACAG
>JBBJLS010026626.1:0-14767 GCA_037577275.1 Bryconaethiops microstoma
TGTCTTAACCAACAGAAACATTCCTCTGAAACTGGTCCGGTTCAGGGACTGGACTGGAAATGAGAGACTCTGAAAGTACTTCAGGAAGCCTGGAGAACTGTTCCTCAACAACACATTAACATACAAGAAAGTCTGAAAATACAAGAAAGTCTTTGGGGGGTCAAGAGTTTTTCACAGTGCTGTGACTCCCCGACAGCAGCAGGCCCTCAGCCCTCGGCTCCAGGCGGATTAGAGTCGCGTGCAATCCAATGTCGAATGTGGATGTTTTCGCTGTTTACTGAACGTGAAAAACATTCGTTTAATCGTTTGGCTGCGACTTGTTTGTAAGAGAAACAAACAGTTTGTAATGTTTACTGAAGCGGACGGGGGATGTTAGGCGAGCGCGACCCGTCTGAGCTCGCTGTGTGGCGGCAACGCGGCAACACGGCACTGCTATTAAAGGGAAGCACGTGTGGCTTTAACAAGCAAAATTCTGCTGCCTGGACCCTTTATTTTCCCCATAAAGACTGCAATTACCTGGAGGTCCAATCAGAAACAAATGTGTTTCCCTTTCATGGGAACAGCATGATAGCAGAGACACCGCAAACCATACACACACACACACACGCGCGCGCCACTCTCACACCAGATCTGCTTCAGACACACTTTTCTGATGTCTCTCTCTTTCTGTCCTTCTGTCTCTCAGCTGATTGAGGAGCTGCAGGTGAAACACTGGAAGCAGAGGATGAGCTTGGAGCTCCAGTGGGACAGGAGAGTGTCTGAGGCGGTCTGCGAGCTATGGAAGGTTTGTTCAGCTTTAACTAATAACCCTAATCCAGCCAGAGAACCTTAGAATTCAAATACACAGCTCTCGGACAGTATTCAGGTTCTCGGGTTCTTGGGTAGTATTTAGGTTCTCAGTTTATTGGTCTGTATTTGGGTTCTCAGGTTCTCAGGCTGTATTGGGGTTCTGAGGTTCTTGGGTTGTATTTGGGTTCTCTGGCTATAATTGGTTCCCCAGGTTCCTGGACTGCACTTGGGTTCTGATGTTCTCAGGCTGTATTTGGGTTCTATGTTCCTGAACTGTGTTAGGGTTCTGAGGTTCTCAGGCTGTATTTGGGTTCTAAGATTCTCAGGTTGTAGTTGTGTGCTATGTTTTCTGAGGCTGCATTGGGGTTCTGAGATTATCGTGTTCCCAGGTTTTGGTTTTTGGTTTCATCAGAGCTGCTAAAAATGCTGTGTGCGTGTGCGTGTGCGTGTGCGTGTGCGTGTGTTTAGAAGTTGTTTCAGGGTTTCTCTGTAAGTTTAACTGAGTTATGGCGAGAGAGTGTACTGAGCACGCTCACTATAAGCTCCACCCTCTCAGTGGACAACTGCCGAACACTGCTGGACGACACGGGTCTCAAACTGACCAGTCTGATCCAGCGGGAGAAGAACCTCACACACCAGCACCTGCACACACTGCAAGAACAGCTGGAGCGAGACAGACAGGTAGGTGTGTGTATTTACTGAGTGTGTGTATGTGTACTAAGTGAGTATATGTTCAGATGTGTCTCGTTTCTGCAGGTTTGGGCGGAGGAGGAAGCTCTGGCTAAATCCTGCCTTAAACATCTTGCTAATCAACACATGAAAGTTGCCATGGCAACGATATCCAGACAAAGGGACATCCAGGATAAGTGAGTAGTGTTGGGCTCCTTCTGGACCACATTATCATCCCACACATTTCAAATGGGAAAATTTACCAGTTTTACAAAATTCCTCCATAATTCAGTCTTAAAGGTGTAAACAGAGGTGTTCATAGTGGTGGTGAATGGAACCAGACGTCTGCCACTAAAAGCTCCCTCACAAAAAGTTATTCCATGAAATGGTTATGGCTGTGGCAGCTGACATTGTTCTACCAGCATTTTGAGAAGGTTTTGGCCCTAAAATTGAACTCATTCATGGTGGAGGGGTACATGCAGGTCATCACTAGTCCAAAAAGATCCCAAAGAGACTGGATTTAGATCAGATTTCCTGCTATTTTATCATCATCAGCAAATAAAATCACAACTGCCCCCTCACTGGGCCCCCTGCGGTTTGTGTATCGTCCCAACCGCGGGAGGTGCAAAAGCTAACGGACTGGTGTGGAGTCAAGAACCTGTCTCTGAATGTGAATTAAACAGAAAAGATGGTTGTTGACATTAGGAGGGCATGACATGATCACCCTACGCTGAACTTCAATGGCTTCGTTGGTGTAGATTTCCAGAGCACCAAGTTCCTTGGTGATCACAGAGAACCTCACATGGACCCTCAACACCAGCTCCATCTCCAAGAAGGCCAAACAGTGTCTTTAATTCTTGCGGAGACTGAGGAGATCATCCCCCCAATTCCTCACTACAATGATGTGAAAAAGTATTTGCCCCCATCCTGATTTCTTATGTTTTGCATGTAAATGTTTCAGATTATCAAACTAATTAAAAAAATTAGACAAAGATAACTGAAGTAAACACAAAATGCAGTTTCAAGTCATGATTTTATTTATTAACAAAAAATATATACAAACATACATGGCCTTATGAAGTAACTTTGGTTAATCACATTTTTAGAAAGCTGAGTGCAATTTCACTAGCCACACACAGGCCTGATTACTGCCAGACCTGTTGTATCAAGAGATCACTTAATAAGTAGAGTAAAAGTTCCCAGAAAAGGAGAGACATCATGCCGTGATCTAAAGAAATTCAGGAACAGATGAGAGACAAAGTAATTGACATCTGTCCGTCTGGAAAAGGTTACAAAGCCATTTCTAAAGCTCTGGGACTCCCGCAAACCATGGTGAGGGCCATTGTTCACAAACAGATAAAACATGGAACATTGGTGAACCTTCCTAGGCATGGCCGGCCTACAAAAATTGGCCCAACAGCGCGGCGGCGACTTATCCAAGAGGTCACAAAAGAACCCAGAACAACATCTAAAGAACTAAAAGCCTCACTTGCCTCAATTAAGGTCAGTGTTCATGACTCAACCATAAGAAAGAGACTGGGTAAAGATGGCGTGCATGGCATAAATATTAGCATAAATATTAGTGTAAATTCAGCTACATTTGTATATAAAATATAACTGTATACATTTTTTGGTACTGTCCAGAGAACACAAAGTGCGTCTTGGGAGGGTGAAATACACTTGTACTCAGAGACGGGAGGTTTGAAAGTAGCCAGTCCAAGAGCATTATTAAGTTCTCATATTTCATATAGTGTAGCCATAAATCTTCATATTTAGGGTTTACACTGTAAAAATAGGCATTTTTAGGCTTTTTTTAACCACATCACAATTCGCGGGTGCTCTTAGAACGTAACCCCCGCGAATGTCGGCGGTTTACTGTATACACTGAACTGTTCTACTTTAAACAGTAGAATACAGTACTTGCAAAAAATAATGTATTTAAATGTCAGCTGCACTAAATATTGTCTTGTCCTGTTTTGTTAATGTTTTTTTTTTTCTTGCACTTTCCCACTCTCTTTGCACTCTGTGTATTTTGTCCTGTCTGCATTTATTTAGCCTTGTGGTGTTTGTTTTTGTTCTTGCATTGCACCATGGTTCTGGAGGAACGTTATTTCATTTCACCATGTACTGTGTATATGGCTGAAATTACAATAAACCTACTTGACTTGACTAGACACGTAGAGCTTCACTGGGGGTTGATGGTGAACGAAACAGCTGTATTTCTATTGGAGACGTCTGGTTCCGTTCACCATCACTGTAAAGAAATCTGAGTCTCTACAATCTGAGTCTCTACCGTGTCACACCACACCCACTCTGTGTGACTATAGTTAAGCAGAGGGGGATATTTTAAACAAACATATTGATTTGAATTGTATATGTTGTAGCTGCATCCAATAAACACAAACCTTCCATGTGTTTTTTTTTTTGTTTGTTTGTTTGTTTGTTTTTTGTTGGGGTTTTTTTTTTATCCAAATAACAATTTATAAATATTTACAAATACAGCTCATTTAATAAAATCATCCATTTTTTTACAAGAGCTAAAAATATAATAAGAAGAATTCAGGTTATGTCCTGTTGTTCAGCAGGAGTCTGATGGAGGACAAACAACGCCTCTTAGTGGAGGAGATCCAGAGGATTTTAGCAGCTCGTCATTTTTACATTCAAACAGTGAAACAGATGAAGCTCTCACAGTTTCCTGACACACAGGTACATGCACACACGCATGCACGCACACAGCTCAGACTTCAGGCTTACACTGGAACTCGCACACACATATATACACACAGCTCCGATTTTAGTCTCCCACAGAAACATACACACACAAATAATGAAGCATTGGCTGTGCGCTGTGAGTCTTAATGTAGCTGTGATTGGTCAGAGCCTGCAGCAAGAGCACCTATCAGAATTGGAGACTGCCTCCGAGCTCCTACAGGAACACGCCCACTTCCTAATCGGCCACGCCCTCGCCCTCGCTCACAGCACTCGAATGCGATTGGTGGACTTTGCACTTGATAACGTAGCCACAACTAATGATGAACAGAAGGTGAGGAAACTTGCACTACACTATGTGTGTGTGTGTCCTGACTAATTTCTGTATGTTATTTTTTCCACTTTATGCTTTAGATTAAATACTGTTTGTTATTGCACCTTTAGGACCATTATATGTAAACGAGCTCTGTTACAGTTGTTTAGTCTGTACTGGGCTGAGATGTGGAAGAAACAGTTAATAGTGAAATCTGACCAGGCTGAGTGGTTCATGTGCAATTATGTTGATGGATGTGACATCACAAGCGTGATGGATTCAAAATGGCTATTATAGTTTCTGTGTATATTATTAGTGAGAAGCTCCAGCCTATGGGCCCTTTAACTGACCTGCACAGTGAAACCTGTCCCATCTCTCTCTGTAAAGGAGCAGCTGAAGAACGCGGTGTGTGAGCGTGTGTATGTGACACAAGACGCTGTTGCAGCACTCATAATGAACTACTACGCCCAGCTTCACACAATCGTCATGGCAACACAGTACACCCAACAACAGCAGCACAGCAGTACCTGTCCTTCTGTCCATCCAAAAATCTGGCCCTGAATGTGTGTATAAAATAATTCATATTTTATATATAATGTGTGTTTGTGTTTCAGCGATGAGTGAAAAGCAGCAAGAAAGACGGGAGTGTGTAAGCGCTCTACAACGAGAATTGAGCAACTGGGCAAGAAAACCCCATTCTGCAGAGTTTTTCAGGAGGTACACACGTGCACACGCTAAAGGTCCTAATTGGCTCTGAACCCAAACACATCACTAGATCTGTCCAACCTCAGGCTCTGAAACTGACCCAAAGGAGTCTTTCCTCACCTCCCAGCCCAGTAAAGCAAATGTCTCTGAAGAGAATGCTTGTTACTTCGCCTCACAGTCACAGCCGTCATCACATCATACATACAGAAATATTACCAAATATGACCATTCATTAATAACATGCCCAATTAATAAATTGATTTATTAATCCGTCTCCGCTTCTCAAACAATGACCCAATTGTTTTTATCAGTAAACTGTGCTCTGTAGCTCTCTGTATGTGACGCGCAGCGCTCAATATGCTTTTGGTCAAATAAATTAAACATCATTCTTTAGTCTGCTCTGGACCGTCCACTCTGGAGATGCTCAACACCGCAAAAGTGTATATGAAGTTAGTTGTTTGAACTGGGAAATGCAAGGTGGGCTGTGAGACTCCCAACACAATCAATCAGTCAGGTCCCCCCAGGCTCAGACACACACACACACACACACACACACACACAGCAGTACGCAAACACATTAATGTGTCTCTGTGCATAGAGTGGAGCAGCAGAAGAGGCGCTGTCTCTCTCAATGTGAGAAAGAAGGCATATGTGAAGATCATGGACAGACAACAGATCTGCAGCAACAAATACACAACTTCAGAGAGGAGCTCAGAGTGAGTAAATGCACACGCACACACACACAGCTGCTGTCTTATCAGATCGTTTTATCATTTTGTGTGTGGTCTGAAGGTGTTATGTACAGTGTATGTCATGAACAGACCACCTGAAACGATCTGAAACTTTGTTTATAGTAGGGAGCCCTTTACATTCTTCAGCCTCTCTTCATCCCTCAGAATTAAACACCCTTTTACTGCGCCCTCATGATACAGGCTGCACGTGGCGTCTCGCGTGTTTCACTAATATAAATTGCTGGGTGGATAAGTTTGGGGACGAAACGAATTATTTTTAAAAGTGGAACGGACACGTCTGCCCCTAATATAATGGTTCCGGCGAAGTCTGGATCTGAATGCCTATTCCAGTGTGCCTGGCCACCGGTGCTGGGATCGGGCTGTTCTGGCTCGGACCACTGGATTGGCTCCTAAATGCTTTGCATTGAGACTTGGTGTACTCCAATGATACAAAAATTCCTTATTGCATGAATTGCAGATAACAATACTCCTAACAACCGTTCCATCTGTCCATTTTTAAACTTAAACTTTCTATTCACTGGGCTACGCAGCGAGTCCTCATCTCCTCCTTAATTTTACAGAGCACCTGTGTGCAGAACCGGACCGGGTTAAAGAGTCACCACGGGATGCGATTAATCAGCATTAATTTTTTTGAACACATTATTTTTTCTATGATTAATTGATCAAAATTAGTTTTCATTTTGTAGTAAAACGGAGTTAAAGTGACCTGGTGTCATGTCTGCCACGGGGAAGGAGGGCGCACAAGCATGAGTAATGTAAACATGGGATTTAATGAGAACACAAAGCACAGCTCAGTAAGACCAATACAACAGAAAGGGTCTTTCGCTCCAAGCCCAACGCTCTTCCTCCTCCCTTCGCGGTGTCGATCGCGAAGATGTCGCGACCTATAAGGGTAGTGCCTGATACTCTTACACTCGAAGTCTGGGAGAATACAGAAACCATAGATCCAAGGTTTCCAGCAGCCATGGGTTTCACTTCTGTAGGACAAGGGGAGAGCAGGAGTCGTCTTCTTCTGCTGGACACGAAGAGAGCAAGGGAGAACAGGAAGAAATGAGGGAGACAGCACACTGAGCTCTGGATCAGCTGTCCCTTAACTAAGGAGACACGAGGGAGGGGAGAACACAAACACCAATAACAACACTAGGGCAATCTAAACTAAACAAGACTTAACAGAAAGACAGACTTAACAGAGGTGCTTGAATCAGCAGGTGCCTAGCAACGGTGATTAAGCGGGAGACCTAGGACTCGGTGCTTCAGGTGTGTTGCCAGGCACCACGCCTAACATAAATAAACCAACACGTGGAGACAGGGGGGCGTGACGGGGATTCCCCGGATCAGTACTGCAGCAAGGGATCCCGCTGAAAAGGTAGCAGAGGTGACACGGACATGACACCAGTTTGGCATCAAATACAGCATGAGGTTTAATAAGCAGTGCGGATAAGGAGGCCTTAGGAGAATGTGTTGCAAAACATTGAAAAGTCTTATAGGCATCCAAAGGAGAATTCCACCCCTTTTTCAAACTTTCCCCATAATTCAGTGCTGGTCATCCAGAGTGGGTTTAGTGTGAAATGGTTCGTTGCAGATTAGTATAACTTTACAGTGATGTTGAATGGAACCAGATATCTCCAACACAACGCAAATATCCTCTGCATTTTGTTTTGGCAATATATAATTTTTTATGCATTTAGTGCTAATAATTTATTAAGGAAAAATATAGTTTACTAATTTTGTAATTCATGCAAATAACATTCATGCAAATTCAGCTACATTATAAATATAAAGCTATAAAATTCATTTCTCCTTGCTGCTGATTGGCTGCTGCCCTGTAACGCCTGTTTGGCAGATGCAGTCCAGCATTCCCACATCATAACATAGTTTTCCGTGTGTCTCGAGTTTACATTTGTTTTAAGGGTAATGTATTAAGCTGAGTGTTCTGGGAGCATATTTGAGGGCATATTTACGGTTTAGAGTACAAAAATAGGCATTTGTAGGAATTCCACATATCTGAGTGTTTATATGAAATGTTGATGACGTCCAGTTCTGCTCTCCAATGCTGTACAGTGCTCAAAAATGCAGATTTCTTAGAACATAAAAAAACTAAGCCAGGGTCTCTTTTTTTTAATTTTTTTTTTATCATTTATTTTGCCAACAACCTTTTCCTTTTAATTTGCACAGAGGAACTAAGATAAACAGAATACTTAATAGTACTTAATAGTTAATATATATATATATAAAAAATAGCATTTCAGTTAGTCATAAACTGAGATTAGATACTTTAGTTCAGGGGTCACCAACATGGTGCCCTCAAGGACCACATGAGTAGCCCGCAGACCTGTTCTAAAAATAGCACAACTCACCAGTGAGCAGCGTCTAACACTTTTTATCCTGTTGCTATTCTTCTTTAATCACATTTGCATTTATATAGAATGACATGTTGGCCAGAGCCTGCAGCATGTTAAAACATGTTAATTATACATGAAGTTTAAGTAAACACTGTTCTAGTGTAGCCCTTCGTATGGCTCAGTACCCGTGAAGTAGCTCTCAATTTCAAAAAGGTTGGTGACCCCTGCTTTAGTTGCTGTAGGATGTTTGACAGCGAGGCAGACAGTTCCTCTGGGGAAAAACTCCATTGGTGCTGAAACATGTCCTTCCTGGTACCTTTGGTGATCGCCAGCTTGTCTCTGCTGTTCGTACCTGCATTAAGTGCAGGTTTTCTGCAAGTGAAGAAGACACGATCTAGATATTTCACTTGCAGTTGTCTCTCTGTGCACCAGAGAGTGAGTCTGATCAGAAGTGGACAGTAGGATAGACGGCTGTTTGTAAGTATGTGAGCAGAGTGGCACAATTTGGCCTAGAGTGACTTTTTAGAATCTTGGAATGTCTGTTTTCTCTCGCCCCAGTACCATCCCGAAACCACCCCCCCCAACACCACAAACACACACACTGCCTATTAATACACATTGTAGCGTACATAGCATGTAATGTTTAAATAGATCCTTTTTTATTAGGGCCAATGTGAGACGTGTAATGTAGTTCATCCATGATGAACGTGTATATATAAAAATAAATTAATAATACAGAGCAGGTGTTCTCACACTAAGCCACATGATCTAATAATCTTGGATACTGGATCAGATGTGAGGCATACAATGAGAATATCTGCTGCACCATGAGTAATGATGCGAGTTAGCATGAGTACAGAAGAATAAACATTTTCAGCATCCATCTGCACCACTGTAATGCTAAAGGATGAAGCTCAGTGAGAATCGAGCATTCCCATAGGTTGGTTAGTAAATGCAAGGCATAGCAGCATTCACACTGTGAGATGGTAGTCCTAAATTTCTGACACTGGCAGAATTTTGTCCCAGGACCATCATAACTGCCACAGTGCAACATCCGGCCTCAATTTTGGAGCCACGACTGAAAATATATCCCCTCCTTTATTTCATGCCACCTTACGTCTGAGACAGCCCAAAATCACAGTACTGTATACCTGCTGTAATGGATAAAGAGAAGCTGGAAAATGCTCAAATTTTTGTTTCATAAAACCACAATAGTGTCAGAGACCGCAATGGCAAAAATGCATGGCAGGACATGGGCCCTTTAACAAGCCGTTCTCAGCAACTGGGCTGCTGTAGGTTACTGTGGTTATGTTCTGTACAACCTGCTCCTCTTTCTCCTAAACCTTAACACCACTGTGGCCCGAACCTCCTTCACCACAACATCTGACAAGGTGCTGCACCATGTACTGGATTGGCTTTTCTATGAACAGTGTAGCATCTGCTCTCAGAGCTGGGTGGATGTTTCCTCCTGACTCTGAACAATACCAGCAAGGACACCTTGACATACCAAGTCTACTGCCCACTGTCAGGTCATCGCTGAGCGTCTTAACAGTCCGCTGTCCTTTTGGAGAACTCAGGATATGGATAGGAGGAGGAGACAAATGTCCTGGGACCAATGAACATTATGGCCAAAGCTACTGCAAAACGAGCTTAGGTTTGTGAAACACAGAATAAATAAAACATCGTCATCCTGATGATAATCAGTGACTAGAGGCAAACTCATTTGCAGACAGCCCTCCTTCTCCTTCTTGCCTTATGTGACTGGCGTTGCTAGGGTTGGCCATGTTGTAGAGAGTGAAGTTATGCATAGCCAGCTTAGTCTTACAGTAGAAGGGAGATGCATTCAACTTTGGGCAAAGAAGAAGAGCTTGCAGATCCCTACAGGACACCATAATTTTCCCACTGTCTGTGGTGCTTTCTTCTGCCTTTTCCTCAAATGGCTCCTCTTTTATCCTGTAGTGGTTTTGGCACTCCTCCTCTTCCTCATGATCTGCTTTGTATGAGCTGCTGCTGCTGTCACACTGCAATTTTTTGGGGTGGTATAAGGCCAAATTCAAATGAGTGAACTCATCCATTAGAATCTGTCTGGACAGTGGGGTTGTGTGCAGCTCTTCCTCACAGTGACGCTTGTAAAGCCTGTGCAGCTCAGACATGGACTGGAACATGGGCTCCAAGTATACCTTAGAGGACAAGGACTGGCAATAATGAGAGGGCACTTTTGGCAAGTCCCTAAGAAAGGCCTGGAGAGACGCTAGAGCTTCGTTCTCAACAGCTGTCTGGTTGCTGCTGTTCTCAGGCTCGTTGGTCTGCACCCAGTGTGCAACTGACCACTCTCCTAGCCCCAGAGTGGACAAAAAAAACTTTTTGCACACCCTCCTCCTCTGATCGTCTAAACTGAGATGGTAGGAGAGAGTGGATAACCGCCTTGAATCCTGACTCACTGACCTCTTCCTTGCCACTGGAGAATGATCGACAAGCCTGGACACGTAGACCCTCCTTTCCTCCCAGGTCATCTTCTGCCAGAAGTGCTGAAAGATACCCTTACGGTCTTCTTCACTGAAAGTATGGCAAAAACGTTTGGCAGATTTTTTGCATGCCTCTGACACACAACCTGGTCCCATGATGCGTGCTGCTCTGGTGACCTCACCCACATCTTTCTGTTTTCCGCTGTAGGACTTCCCCTTCATCCGCCTTCTTTTTTGGATGTTGCGTTTCCAGTTTTCTGGTCCTCTTTTCCCTTTTGGCTGATAAGGCTCAGCATCTTCTGATTCACTGTCAGAAACTGCAAACAGACCATGAAATGAAACAACGGTTCAGTTTCAGTTTAAACTGAAATCCCAGAACAAAAATCTCAACAAGGCATAATGTTAGATCCACTTTACCCGAAACATTTATGGGACTTCAACCTTCTGGAGAAACTTAACGAGTCATGGGGAATGGAACCAGATGTCTGCCTCTAAAAGCTCAGTAACAGAAAGTTAGCCCATGGTTATGGTAATGGTTGCACTGCCTGACACTACAGACGTTGTACCAGAGTTTTGAGAAACTTTTGGTCCTTGAACTAAACCTATTCATGGTGTAGGAATACATGCAGGGCGTTGTGAGGCAAAATAGTCCCCAAAGGCAACTGATTTAGTTTAGATTTGCTGCTATTTAACCACAAACAACAATCCATATAAAACACTCAAACATGTGGGGCCTCACTGGGTGTCAACAGTGAATAAAACAGCTGTATCTGTGTTGGAGACATTTGGTTCCCTTCAACACACAACTGTGAAGAAATCTGAGTCTCTACAACGAACCGTTTTACTCCAAAGCCACTCTGTTACAGTTTGGAAAACTGGTGGAATTCTTCTTTAAAGGACTGGATAGTGTATGAGTGCTTTACTGTACAATTTTTCTTACCTCTTTCTGCTCCTGCTGTAGACCTGCTCTGTTCGTCAAGAACATTATGCTCTGCCTGTATACGTTCTGTATATATGCCTATAACAGAACAATACTGAGATTAATACCCACAGCCAAAAAACATCTACAGAAAAACAAGATACAACATTATTATCTGTTCAAGAACCTCAATTTAATCACTGTTGTTAAATTTAATGCATTTGCATTATTACCACAAATAAATACTTATGCTGCGATGCAGACTATTCAGTGGTTACAGACCTTTTGGTATATTTGGTATATTTAACTGTTTTTGGTATATTTCTTTTTCTTTTGAGATGCTTCATTCAACAATGTGATTATATTTACACTAAACTGGCATTCTAGAAAGTGACGAAAATACTGTTTTTTTTTTTATCCTATGGGCCATTTAAAGGATGTTATGAGGGGGGAAAATCCAATTGTTCCCTACTGCAAGACTGCAGTATGCAAATGAGCCTCTAACCAATCACAGTGTTTGACAGGCTGATCAATCGCAGCTAATCCAACAAATTTTTAACCATTTAAAGGTGTTTGTGCATGAATGGGTGGGGCTAAACTGCTGTAGGTAGAATGAGGAGATATATTTAAATGTGGTGTTTTCATGACATCACAAAAACTACTATTCGAAAACGAGCTGTTTTTGTAGCTTATTTACCATCAATGAATTGTATGGATGGGGAGAGTGAACATACCATTTCAAACTATTTTTTTACAGATTTTAAGCCTTTCTAATTCCAAAAAGGTGCAGTATGCACTTTATACCTTCAATGCCGTGAAAAGCACCGCAATCGTAATAGGAAGCAGTGAAATCGCAGTACTAATGTGTTACCCATAACATGCAACAAGTAGTGTCCCTTTGTCATGCGTGAACACAATACAGTGTGAATAACACAAAATTGTTCACTGCGTTTGATCCATTCACCCAAATGAAACAGTAGGCAGCCTGGAATACAGCGCCCGGGGAGCAGTGTGGGGACAGTACCTTAAGGGAACCTCAGTGGTGCCACTGCCAGTTCTGGGATTCATATCCATGGACTTCCGATTGCAGGGGGCGACTCAATAACCACCAAGCCACCAGCTGCCCCATTATATGGTTTATGCAGTCTAATTATATGGGTTATGAAGGGGAAGATCCACTCAAATTTAACTTAAATCTGCCCGATATGAACAGGGACAGCTGAAGGAGTTGCGTTAGGGGCTGTTTTGGAGGAAAATGGCTATTTTTAACAGATACCTGTGCTGTTCTGCACTGCCTCGTCATTTCGGCCACGGCCAAGGTGGATATTTTTCACCTCCTCATAGGAGACGTTCACCGTGGCGCACAGCTCCTCCAACGAGAAGGACATTTCTGGGCTGGAACATTGTGGAAAACCAGTCAGAACTGCAGTCTCGGTCGGGGGAGGGTCGTGGGGTGTCAGCCTTGCCCTCACTAACACAAGCCATAGCTGGTTGATAATGATGTTAAAATAAGTAACGTTTATACTACTATCATAAGTGAAAATGGCAAATGAAAGCTTGAATAGTGCTGGGAAAGATTTATGACTGAAGTTAGCTTCTTGGTCGAATTCTTCATCCCACCTTAAAGTGCTGCACCATTTTAAGGTGGAATTGAGAATTCGACTAAGAAGCTAACTTCAGTCTCGTCGCTACATGGCTAACCAAAACTGCTAAAACGCGCAACTTCTTCACAAACAGACACGTTTTAAAGCAACTACATTATGCGTTGAAGAAGATTAACGCCCATATTCAGATGTTCAATTTTTTACCTCAGGCGATTTGGAGCCCGCCGTCTGAGGGACGTTGTTTTGAGTTCGTCCTCCTTGGAGACGGGAGGCTTGACGGACAGCTCTGATAGGCAATCGGATCGCGAGGTTTTTATCCCGGATCGTTTCTATTGGTCCGTTCCATATGGAACGCAGCTCCCTTTTATTGTTTTTTGGGTCTTTTAAATACACTTTAATAATATATTTTATTTTATGTAAATGTATAAACTAATATATATTGTAATATACAAATATTATAGTAGTTTAATATTAGTAGTATAATAATTTAATATTTTCTCTTGGCTGAAAGGCATCACAATAATGGTAAAAGGGAATTCCGCCTGAATTTATTATTAATAATAATCCTTATTAACTAATAAACTCTTAACTAATAATCCCTTATTGAACACACCACAGCACACACAAACTACTATTCGAAAATGAGCTGTTTTTGTAGCTTATTTACCATAAATGAATTGTATGGATGGGGGGAGTGAACATACCATTTCAAACTATTTTTTTTTTTACAGATTTTGCAGTGTAAACAATGTGAAATTCTTTCTCTGTATTTAACCCATTCGTCAAGTTAAACAGTGGAATGCTAGCAACACAGCGCCCGGGGAGCAGTGTGTGGGGACGGTATCTTACTCAAGGGTGCCTCAGTGGTGCCACTAGCACTACCACTGGTACTTGCCTCTGGACCAAGAGGTCATGGTTTCGAATCCTACCTTCAGCATCCCACCACTGTGTTCCTGAGCAAGACCCTTAACCCCACGTTGCTCCAGGGAGACTGTCCACTGTAGTTAAGGAATGTGAATCGCTTTGGATTAAAGGGTAAATGCAGCAGTCCTGGGATTTGGACCCACGGCCTTCTGATCACAGGGGCAACTCCCTAAGCACCAGCTGCCCTGTTTTGTCATGAATAGAGAGGTTCAGAGTGAATCTGGTGTGAAATGCTCAATTCTAGAGAAACTTGCCCAGTCAGAACTGTTTAAAGTTGTGTTGAATGGAACCAGATGTCTGCCTCTATGTTTGGTCCCTTTCTTTCTTTAAGAAACGAATAAGGCATATAGTTATAAAGAAAAGCACAACTACATAGAAATAAAACTTCTGATATTCCCCTGCCACCTGCGGCCCTAAAATTTGAAAACAATTGACTGCAGCTTGTGAACACCACACACACATTCAAGTGAAGATAAAAGGCCCAGAGAATGAATAAATGACTTGGTGTGTGTGTGTGTGTGTGTGTGTGTGTGTGTGTGTGTGTGTGTGTGTGTGTGTGTGTGTGTGTGTGTGTGT
>JBBJLS010026637.1:0-14766 GCA_037577275.1 Bryconaethiops microstoma
GCGATACACACACACACACACACACACACACACACACACACACACACACACACACACACACACACACACACACACTCAAGAGTCATCTGTAGGTCATCAGAGAAGTGAAACTCAAGACGTGACTGCAAGTTCCCCATCTCAAAACAGCCTTGTCATAAACTAGTTTAACACTTCTATGCTAAAACTGCACAGTCACTACTTTCAGCACGGAGCTGCTGAGTCATATTACCAGCGCTTAGTCCAGAAAACACACACACACACACTGACCGGCATCCGAGTCACTCCACACTAATGAGTGTAAGGATCCTTGTGAGGGCTAAATCTGCTCTGTAAAGTGTGTATGAGTGTGTTCTGCCCTGCGATGGGCTGGCAACCTGTGTAGGCCTGCACTATATATTGCGACATTGGTCTCTGCAATACTGAAAGTGGCAAAGGCCCAATGTATTCTATTTAATTTTTTCATCAAGGAGAAATCTGGAACTGAACCTGTGTTCTCCTAATCAGTTTACAAAGTATCAACTACTTTTTTACACAGAAAACAACCCTTGTTTTTACTGTTGTCTTGTTTGTATTGAGTTCCACTGCAAACACCATATTTGTTCCAAGGAAACTCATTTTCTTTGACATATTTTCATTTATAGTTGTTAACTCAACAACTTTCCAATGCTTAACAAGAATAATAACCTGCAGTTTATGAAATAAATCGATACACAGTAAAAACCTGTGGTGTGCAAAACCTTTTAAACGGTGCTGTATATATTTATATTGAAATACATTGATACATATTAAGCAACAAATGATGTACTGAGAAACAGCGTGACTGTTGACCTAGAATCAGTTTTGGACTGGGACAGAGAAATGCAGAAATGAGATGGTGAGTGTTCAGATGAGAGAAATGAAAAGGAGGAGAGAGAGAGAGAGAGAGAGAGAGAGAGAGAGAGAGAGAGAGAGAGAGAGAGAGAGAGAGAGAGAGAGAGAGAGAGACGTGCCATAGAAGAGTGTGTTCCTCTCTGCCTGCACACACCACTTTTGTTCTGAACTCAGTCTTCCTGTCAGCTCCCACAGAGAGAGAGAACAGAGAGCAAAGCATTATGGAATGAAGCTGAATGACACATTCCTTCAGGATTGCTGGTGGGGGGTTAAAAGATGACACGGTGACACACACACAAACTCTGCCTCAGTAATTTATTTATGCTGTCACTGGATGCTTTGTGACTGAAGTGCAGCAAGAGGGAACTGGAGTGGTAGAAGAGAGAAACCATGCACCTTAATTTCACAAAACAGTAGTTTTCCCCCCTCACACACACACAGTGGTTCCTCCTCTGCTCTGAAAATGTGAAAAGCACTGCAAAAGCAGCGGCCTGAAGAGAGAAAGGTCAATGAAGGGGAGAGAGAGATCAATGAAGGACTGCGGTAGTGGGTGGGTTGGGGGTTGTGACAAGGTCAGTGTCCAAATAACAAATTTATTTTTGTCCCTTTTTCTGAATTTGAACACTGCCGTGTGAGAAGACAATGATTTTTTTCAGGGTTTTTTTTTTCAAATTTTATGAGCTGATAAGGAGAACACATTTACATTTATGGCATTTAGCCGACGCTTTTAAAGTTAAAGTATTCACTTGACAGTCTTAAGATGCTCACTGTCACGGTCACCATGACCTGACATGTCCACCCATGACTGCTCTCTGGTTAGGTCAGCCACCACACACACTTAGTGTTGGGTATTTTACTGATACTTTTAAACATTGATACTGCTTAGAAATACCGATACTCTTATTGATTCTACTCTCCATAATTTGGTGCAGTAACATAAAAAGATTTTTAAATATTCCACAATTAATTTATTGTGACTTAAAATAAGGAGCTAAACTTGATCCTGATTGAGTCAAACCAGATTTCTGATGGGAACTACAAGTAAGACTGGACCTCCACAAAGAACACATTGCTATACTGTACATAAACTCACTATTTACTGTATAATGTTACTTGTATTTATTCATTTTATGTTCTCTTTAGAATATTTAGTAATATTAATCTGATAAAAAAAAAACACTCACTGCTTATCAAAACAGTTTTTAAATATTACTTTTGCAGGTGCCTAAGACAGTACTGTATGTTTGACAAAGAGCTGCTGGAAATTCACCCATGTGTGTAGAACTCCATACTGGGCACTATATGGATGTAGAAACTGGAATTTTATGACTTCCATTGCACCTCCTAGAGCAAGAAGGGAGCAATTTCAGATTGTGTTATTAATAGCTTAGCTGTTAAAGAAAGGGGAAAAGATGGCATTGAACTGGTATCAGCAGATACTTGAGGTTGTGGTATCAGTATCACTCATGAAAAAGTGATATTGTGCCGCCACTAGCAGTTCCAGGATTTTGTATCTTGAGAACCTCTAGAGCCTGATGTGTTGGTCACAAATGTCCAACTAAGAAGGTTAAGTAGTCTACTGTTCTTCTCTCACTCACTCACTCACTCACACACCCACACACACACCCACACACACACACACCCACCCACCCACACACACAAACAGAACAGAGATGACAGGAAAGGAGAAAATTGAAGGAGAGCAAAGAATTAAGATGGAAAAGAACGAGTTTGAGACCACGACAGAGATAGAGAGTGAGAGAGAAAGAAAGAGAGAGAAGGGGGCAGAGAAATACAGAGAAAGAGATTTGGACTTATGCTTTGTAAAAGATTAATGTCTATTAACCAGCAGGGCGGCTGTGGGGCTGAACTGAACACCACTGAGCATGCCCAAACCTGAGGCAGTGTGTGTGCTGCAAAGCAAAAGAAGAAAAGGGCTAAACACTTTCATAATTAGCCTTTCACACATTACCTTCCACACACATACACACGTTTTTGAAACATGTTAAGTTTCATGTGTATTATATATACATAGGGTTCCTGTATATTGTATATATATTTATAAAAATTAACAATATTCTTTGCTAACAAATACATTTACAGTATGTTCACCATTTTAGTACCTTTATTAGGCAGTCATATTTTTTTATTCAGTACTATCCTACAAAAAGCCACAATAATATATAATTATAATATGTAATTATATGGGTTATTTATTTAATGAGTTATGAAGTGATGCAACAGTTAACGAGTACATTTAAAGTTAAAATACAGTCTAGAATTTGACATCACCACACAACCAGTTAAAAGGATGTCAGACATACATTACATATACTTTCCATCTTATAAAGAAACTTGTTTATGTGTGTGTGCATGTGTATGAGCATGTGTATGTGCATGTGTATGAGCCTGTGCCCAAATTTCTAATGCATATAATGCATATGGAACATACGTAATTACATACACCATTTGTATATTATGTATTTATGTAACGTGTGTGCAATATGTAATATTAGGTATGTATACCTAGTATGTGCTTATATTCTTTTCCACCCTAACCACTAGGCCACCCAACTGCACCACACCACCTAGTGACTGAAGCTGCAGAAAAGGAAAGAGTGGTGCAAATGGTGTGTAATAATATCTAACAGTGCTGTAAAGCATCTCAGGGGTAGCTGCTGCAGACACGTTCAGGGCTTTCCTCTCTTCCTTGTCTGAAGATCTGAAGGAATGAAGGAGCCGCCACCAATGCTCCCAGCTTCCCCTTCTGTTGCCATTCTGGGCTGAGAGTTCAATGGCTCTCTCCCGTCTTCCCACTTCAGCGTGAGTGGAGGACGAACTCTCTGAAAGTTCCTGAACCTGGAACATGCTCTGCTGAAACCCAGGGAGACGGAGGGGGACAGTTTGTCCAACCACTCTAGGATCTATTTGTCGGTCTCGCTGTCTCTGCCTCTCTGTAACACAGACAAGCTGCTCCAGTCATAGTGTTTTAAGCTTTCCAGGATGAAAACCACAGAGAAACCGGGGTGGGGTGGGGTAGGTAGAGAGACAGAGAGAGAGAACAGAGACACAGAGCGAAAGAGAGAAAAAGAAAGAAGAGAAAGTGAGAGAGAATAGAGACAGAGAGAGAGAGAGGAAAAAGAGAGAGAGAAAAAAGAGAGGAGAAAGAGACAGAGAAAGAGAGAACAGAGAGAGGGTGAGAAAACGAGGGAGAGCCAGGTAGGCAGAGAGAGAAAAAGAGGAGAAAGAGAGAACAAAAGCAAGGCAGGTAAAGAAACAGAGAGCTTGTGTGTGGTTTCCACACTTCAAACCCTCATCACCATTTAAATCACTGATTCATTTCATGTGGTAACAAAATAAAGTTAAATAATGGAATAAAATGCGGTTCGAGGAGTTCTGGAGGAATGTTACTCGAAACGCTGGTTCATGAGAAGGCAGAGGCTCCTCCTCTGTGAATCACTTTATGGCCCATCTGACACGCTATCTGTTCCACTCACACGCACACGATTGCACGGATGGGCGCGGGCAGGCACGCACACACACACAAACACACACATTGGTTTCGGGTCACCCTGCCCTTGATGCCTCCCGAGACAGTGCCACAGTTGTTTTACTCTCTCACGAAAACAAGACCAAAGGGGGTTAAAAGATCATCACTCTTGCAGGCACACACTGTGACACAAGGGTCATAAAACCACTGGCTACTAATTTACTCCTCCCTGGAGCTTCTGAGTTACTCAGATTGTTCTAATTCAGTTCAACTGCGTGTTTCATGCCAACCAGTCCAGGCTGCTTAAATTTTTTTAAAATTAATTTTTATTTTTTATTTAATTTGAACCCACTACCTTCTGATTGCAGGGGCAAATCCCAAACCACAAGGTCACCTGTCATGCATAAACTTATTAGTTTTAAAGGCTTATTATTAGGGACGTTCGGTCATAATCAGACAAATTTTAATTTGACTGCAGGTACACTACCAGTCACACTACATACTACTGCAGATTTTTATTAAACATCAGAAAATTGTTGAATGAACAACTATAACTGAAAATATGTCAAATAAAACAATATGTAAACAATATGAAACCGTGCATGCCTGACCTCCTATTAACTGGTTGTGTGGTGATGCAAAGCCAAATTCTAGGCTGTGAAAATTGTGATGCCTGTAACATAATGTCCATCATTATGTGCTGATTGTGCTAAATATTATCTATACTTAGCTATATTTGATATCTCGGCAACAGATTTTTAGTGTCAAAAAATTAAATGCCTGTCCAAGAACAAAAAATGTTATACATGTTAGAACTGAATCAGAAGTGTACTACCACTTGTGTGTTTTATACATCAACTTAGTTCTAGTGGTTTGAGTGTTTAAAACAAACAAACAAATAGATGCGAATAAAACCAGTCTTTTGCCAACTGTAAAGAAACCAGAGATGGCTGTAAATATCCACAATCAGAGCATTTCTACTTATTATCCGGGCATTAATCTTATAGGTTCTTAATGAGTAAGTACTGTGAATAATGCAGTACCTGCTCTAAAACTTGCATCTCATGTAATTTTGAGCCTGGAAACCACTACAGTTCCACCGAAGTTTATGGGGCTTCAATAATTTTCCTCTTTGAGTCCATCTGACCACTCACTGCTGGCAACTGATGCTGAACTCAGTTCAAAATGTGAGGTGGCAATGTGACACCTGATAAAGGACTCACACAATGGACACGCTCACAAGGCCATAGAAACATATAAACACAAACACACACACACACACACACACACACACACACACACACACACACACACACACACACACACTCTCCAAAGACCTTTTCCCGGAAATGTGCCGCAGTATCGGACATATGGAGTCAGTGCACCAAACAAACAAACCCCCTACAGCTGGCAACTGCAAACAGTGAGACAAACAAAGCAACGCTTATCTCCCAGAATTCCCCCAAGGGGTCCCTACTTCACACCCCCCACCAGACACACACATACATACGTGCACAGGGGGGCTCAGCCTAAACACTTAACAGCTACTTCTTGAGGTGGTGGAGGCCCAGAGGCAATTACAGCAGATTTCAATGCAGATGGAGGCAGTCACAGCTGTGCTGGACATTTGCAATGGAGAGGACATTAGGGGTGCTTGAGAAGAGGTGTCGAAATGCCACACTTTTATGGTTCCAGCTGAATTACCTCCAATACAATGAGAAATTGCCATTTAAAACCAAATTTCACATTCTCATATCAGCACCAGTGAGCCAGAAAGTATACATGTTTCAAGATCTGAACCTCTGATTGGCTGGTTAATCACTTCTCAGGTAGGTCCATTGCAGTCCCCCACTCACTTTTCATTCAAGCCATGTTCAATACAAGTCAAAGGTGTTTGAACACTACAAGTTTTTAAACACATATGCATTTATTTCATAAACTGCAGAATGTTATTGTTATTAATCATCAGAAAGTTGTTGAGTAAACAACAATAATTTAAAATATGTGAATTAAGACAAGTTTCCTTTATAGCACGGAAACGTATTTCCATGACAAATCATCTAGTCCATCCTAAAGGAGTGTTATGGTGGAGTCATGCTGTCAAAACCAAATGCCCTTTGTTCCACAGAGACTTTCTGAATGCAGATCCAGCCAGGGGAGTAAAACAAAAATAAAAGTCAGTCTAAAGAAAAAGAGTCTTGTTGCAAGTTCTACACTCTCATTATCAGAGAAGTTGCCTAAACATTACTAAACAACCCACAAAGCATTAAAGAAATAGTTCAGAAAGAGTTCATTTATCAACTTATCCAAGACTTAGTTGATCATTCAAAAACATTTCTCCCTTAATGTAGAACTGGACCTACAGGCTAAGGTTGATAAACACTAGAAATCAATAGTCACCCAAATAGCCTAAAGTGTTTCTGTAAAAAATACACCACCAGAACTTTTTAAAAAACAATGGCAGACTTGTGGATACAGTTTAGGACACATCCATGAGTCTATACCATCTTAACAAAGAGCTGGATGTGGTTTGAGCTGGCACGCATGACTGAAAGGCATGTGAGCACCGTTCCACAAAGATGCAGAATTTGCATAAGTGCAGAGTGGGCGTATGAACGTGCATGCTTGTGTGTGTGTATGTGTGTGGGAACATGTACGTGTGTAAGGCTCAATTATTCAAGTGAGTGGGATACAGCCCGTGTAAGGCTTGCTCTGTCTGTACGAGATGAGCGTGCGACAGTCACAGTAACTCTGTGTAACTGTGTATGTGTGTGAGTGTGTGTTTGTGTGAATGACCGTACAAGGCAGAAGCAGGTCACGCAAATTCACAGCTTACAGCCGTCACCACACTGCCCCGTCTCTGGGGCGGGTGGTGGAAGGCTTATGAGGGGGATGAAAATATAAGCTCACGCGCACGCGTGCACACACATATATGCTTGTTTTTCCTGAGACCCTGCCTTGATCACCTTCTAAAACTAATCACCTTTTTTTTATCCATTAACCCTTTAAACCCCAAACTTATTAATCACAGATGAAGTCAATAACATCCATATCTGGAATTTCCATTAGCATATAGTATTGTGCAAAAGTCTTAAGACACCTGAGAAAATTATGTTCCAAACCTGTTTAGCTGAGCAGTATGTTTGTAAGAGCTAATACAGTAAACCCCCAACAGATGTGGGTGTTACGTTCAAAGAGTACCCGCATATAGTGAAAAAACGTGAATTTGTGATGTGGGGAAAAAAAACTAAACTAAAATGCCTACTTTATAGTGTAAACCCTACATATGCCCCCAAATATGCTTCAAAAACACTTTAATTTAAAACTCATCTTAATACATTACCTGTAAAGAAAATGTAAAGATAAACCCCTTATTCGTACTGTACAGTGTACACTGAACTGCTGTCTCCCGCTGTGCTAGAATGTAAAATACAGATGCTACCCCTATATCGACTGTACTGTAATTCATTCTTGCACATTTTCTTTGATATGCGCTGTCGTTTTCTTTGGTATAAGCAGGGTAAGTACAGTAATAAATTCATTGAATTTACAGTAATAAAAATACAAGGCTTTAACACTCGATAGGTCCACGGGGGAAATTCAGGACTGCAGATGCCAGAGCTGCATCACAGGGCAGCAGCCAATCAGCAGCAAGGAGAAATAAATAACGTTCTCAGATTGGCTACTTTCAAACCTCAGTGGTATTACAGAGTACAGCAGTATTTCACAATCCCAAGACATGCTTTCTTTGTGTTCTCTGCACATTACCAAAAAAATTCGTTATATTTTACTTGGAAATGTACCTGAATGTCAATATTTATGTTACAAAATTAGTATATTATAGTTTTCTTAATATTATAGCACTAAAATGCATGAAAAATAACATATTTTCCCATAAAAAGAAGGGACGTCCAGGCCTCTTCCACCACGCCGCCTCGTCCTCGTGCTGGGTTGTTTATGTTTGGGCGTGGCGCTTAGCAAGGCAATCAGTTAGTTCGGTTCTCAGAAAAAAGCTGCGACTGCTGAACTGCAAATAAGCAGGGGTTTACTGTATTAGAATACATACAAATAATATTAATACAGTAAATAAACAGGTATTGTGTTTGTCTGTGTGTTAATGTAATCATTCCCAGACCTCTCCTAATGGAAACTCACTATTATACTGTAGTTCTCACCAAATATCTCCAATACCTGGTTCAGCTCAATCAATATTTAATTAGACTGAATCATTTGCGCTGCTGAACTTCAAGTACATGACATTATTTAATGCTTTCTTGTTTGTTTGCATTTATTCTAATGTTAATTTGTGTATTTGCTGCCAGAAAGTCCCTTATTGCTCAGATAAATGGCTTTAAACAGTTTGCACACAGGCCTCAGACTTTTGCACAGTACTATATATGCTCCCTAGGCTTCCTTGAGGTAGCAAGCCACCAAATTATATAAATATAAAGTGAACTTTTTTCTAATTTTGGTGTTATCATCATATGGGACGACCAGGACTACAAAACAATGGAAAATCTCATTCTGATTGTAAAGCATGCAAATTTAACGCAATCCAAAATATTTAAATGTTCACTGTTAGATATACATCCAAGGTATAACTACAGTATACAACACTGCATTAAACCATTCAGACTAAGCTCTGTGGTATTTGTCCTTATCATACTATAAATAGTAGCTCAGGATGGTTTAATCCTGAGGTCTCTTAGTAACTACTGTGATTCCATACGTGATGATGGGAAAGAGCCATCACCAGTCAAAGCTTTTGCACAAAATGAAATTTTCTACATTTGCACGTTACTCACTTACTACTTACTAAAAACACACTCACTATTCTATGCTATAAATTTACAGTGTGTTCACCATTTCAGTCCATTTATTAGCCAGAAAATGTATTTTTTTTTATCACCAAACACCCACACCCACACCCACGCCACCTAATATAAATATAATTACAATATGGATCACCAGACAACTGTTAGATATTTAACAAACTATTAAGTATCAGTCAGTTTTTTTAAGCATTTTAGTTCTAAATTATTAAGAAAAATATAATTTACAAATTTTGTAACATAAATAGTAATCTATGAAAAAAAAACAACCGCAACTTCCCATCACGATGTTCCTTAAACATACCAAGAAAAGCCAGCGCAAAACCCCACCAGAAGAAGACCCGTCATAAGATACTGTGGTGATCTTAGTATTCAGGTTGTTATAAAAGTTGAATTGTTGTTATGTTTTATTGCACTTGTATTATCAGGGTTGAGACTGGGGTTGGATGGGGTATGGGGGGGATAAGAGGGGCATGTGTAGCAGCATGAACGATGTGACTGTGGGTGTTGCTGATGAGCAAGTGAGAGGTGAGCTGGTTCAAGGTTTAGATTTAGGTTTCAACTGTTACAGAAAAAAACTTTAATAAATAGAGGCTGTTGAGCTCAGTCGATGTCCAGTGTCTGACAGGTTACTACAATACGACTCCTTCTGAAGCGCCTGAATAAGACACGCTGGATGAACAGTAAATTATTGAACTGTGAAAATTATTGGTGATAACCCATGCATTTTACTATATTTTTATTACTAAAAAATTACATTCAATTATTACTGTAATTACCTTGCTTATAACAAAGAAAATGACAGTGCATACCAAAGAAAACGCCCGTGCATGAATTACAGTACAGTCTATACAGGGATAATATTGGTATTTATATTCTAGCACATTCTACATTCTAGAATTTTTGGCAGCATATTTAGGGTGTACAATATAAAAATTGTTGTTTGTTTTTTTTTTTAACCACAACACTGTGGTTTTTCACTATACACGGGTGCTCTTGGAACGTAAACCCCGCGAGAAGCGGGGGATTACTGTATCTTATTATTTTTCCATTCATTGTTGTACACTTAATTATAGAAAAAAAGCCTAAACACTGTAGTGTGCAAAAACTTTTTCAGTGGAAGTATATACATATACATATATATATATATATATACAAACACACACACACACACACACATTACGCTCCTAAATATGCTCCTAAAAACACACCAAATATGCTCCTAAAAATTTTTATTTAATTTTAAACTCAGATTAATACATTATCCTTAAAGAAAATTTAAAGGTAAACCCGCATTCGTACTGTACAGTTTACACTGAACTCCCGCTGTGCTAGAATGTAAATACCGATGTTAACCCAGTATAGACTGCACTGTAATTCATGAGCGGGCGTTTTCTTTGGTATAAGCAAGGTAAATACAGTAATAATTTAATTTACTGTAATAAAAATACAGGGATTTAAGAAGAACAAAAAAAAAAACAAGAACACTCAAGACGCTTCACAGGGGAAATTCAGCCGCATCAAAGGGCAGCAGCAAGGAGAAATAAACAGCGTTCTTGGATTGGCTACTTTCAAACCTCCCACCTCTTAGTACAGCGGTATTTCACCATCCCAAGATGCGCTTACTTTGTGTTCTCTGGAGAGTACCAAAACACTTACTTATTTTTTATATGAAAGTGTAGCTGAATTCATTTCAATATTTATGTTACATAAATTAGTAAATTATATTTTTCTTAATAATTTAGCACTAAAATGCATGAAACATTATATATTGCCACGAAAAATGCTCCCTCATCCTTGCCCCCGTGCTGGGTTGTTTATGTTTGGGCTTAGCAACCCAGCACAAGGACAAGGTGGCGTAGCGGACGAGGCCTGGACATCACAAAAAGCAAAGAAATGCGGCAGATATCTGCAGTCTCCACGTTAGCGCGGGGGTTGAAACCGCGACTGCTGGTAATATATATATATTAGAGAGAGAAAGAGAGAGACATTCACACATCTGAAAGCCCATGTCCAAATTCCTTATATACAATTCATATATATATATATGTATACATATATACACACACACACACACACACACAGGTATAGGTACATAAAAGTATATGATATGTATCTATGTTTCTACTGTTATGGAAACTTGTTTAATTTGACATATTTTCATGTATAGTTTACTCAACAACACCTATCTGATGCTTAACATCAGAATAAAAATCTGCAGTTTACGAAATAAATGGATATGTGGTAAAAAAAACCTGTAGTGTGACTGGGAGCACATTTCCAAAGTCTAAGTTAACCAAGTGTACCTGTAATTTTCATGAGCATTGCTCTGCTCATGTAAAGTTAAAGAAACTGGAAAAACACAAAAAATGCACTTACAGAAACTTAAGCTTGACTTGCTCATTGTCTGGATTGCAATAGAGTCTTTCCAGTTGTTCCTGTGCGTCGTCTGATATGCTCTGCCAGGTGTGTGTGTCTGAGAGGCGGATCTGCCAGTGGTAAGGCAGAACAGTGTGGTGGCGCTCACAGTCGCTGCCGTACAGGCAGACGCCCTGCAGGAAGTCCATGCAGATGTCGATGCTGTCGCCCTGGTGTGTGTGGTACTGCAGCTGGGTCAGCAGCTCAAACACCAGATCCAGCGAGGCCTCCTCGCTCTTGTCCCGAAACATTTCGCCCTCCTGAGCCGTGATGCCCCCTAGAGGCTCAGCAGGGGTGAAGAGGTCACCTAGGGTCTCGGAGGCCGCCGCAGCCACGACAGGTGCTGATGCCACATCGGACACCACGTCACCTGCCTGGGACTCCAAACTGTCCTTCGTCCTCACTTCGCCCATGGTCCCCTGCTTCTCCATGGTGGCGGTGGCAGCGCAGGGGGGTACAAAGACCCCATCCCCTGCTACCAGCAGTGTGCTCAGGAGCGGCTCCTGCAGTGCCCGAAGGCATTTGACGTCCAGCTTTCTCTGTGCGTGCTTCTTCTTAAAGTAGGGCTTCACCAGAGGGATCTTATCCACAAGCCCCAGCTGCTGCTCGAAGTCCCTGTCCTCCATGGCCAAGCCAAGCGTGGCCTCCTCCAAATCTTTGCCTTCCGGCTCCTGCATCACATGCAAACTCTTTTCCATGGACCCTGTTGGAAGAACAAACTAGTAAACAGTCCAGCTCAGGTACTTCTACACCATCAAATACTGAACACCCTTCTTCTCCAGGTCCATTTCAGCCCATCACATTTATGTCAATTTTTTGGGCTTAAATAAATGAAGTCTGGTTCAAAACAACACTCAGGCTGCTAACACCCCAACTTTTTAATTTCAGACCTGGCAAAGGATCCCAAAATAGGAGAAGGGCAGGGCCTAACAATCTTTAGCTCTTACACTACCAGTCAAGAGTTTTGGCACACTCCAGGTTTTTACCACTTATCCATGTATTTCATAAAGTGCAGATTTTGTTCTCGTTAAGCATCTTGTTAAGCTGAGTGAACTATAATCAAAATACGTCAAATAAACCAATTTTCTTTATAACATGGAATGAATATGGAACAGCACATGTCTGACATTCTATTAACTGGTTGTCAGTCAAATTCTAAGCCTTTAAATGTGTATTATATGTATTATATTAGCCAGTACTGATAAAGTGTTTCTGGCTCATAAGGTACTAACATGTTGAATGTATTACCTAGCAATGAATACTGCGTTTTAAACAAGTGAGTAACATGCATAGGAACATCTCAAGGTGAGCCAAAACTTTTGAACAGTAGTGTGTGCACACTGACGGTTGATAAGCCGCAGTTTTCATGTAGTGCACGAGTCCTTATTTCAATACAACAACTGAAGCTCAAATGAGTGCTTATCTGTCTTCCCTTGGGAGCAGAAAACACCACGAGCCAGCGTGATCAGACTTTGCTCTCCTAGCAGGCCTGTCAGATGTTCTGAACGCAGACAGATCAGGAGTCAGCAGCAGGTCAGGTGAGTGAGTCAGTGTGTATCAGCAGAGCAGGCGAAACCTCACCTTTCCTTTCTCGAGAAACGACACGCACGCACGCAGAGGGTGGCACCAGAAACAGAAAGCTCATCCACCCTCCACCACCAGCAACGGCCAGGGCCACCAGCCTAAACAAAGCTCGTGACCCCCTTTTCTATTCTAACTTCAGACCTACACACACGCACGCAGGGAGCGATAGAGATCAGCCCGAGCGGATCGCTTAGTGGGGCTCAGAGCTGCAGCCTACGTGCCTGTGACCGAGCTGAGCTCGAGCAGCTTCGCACGTAGCGCCTGGCGCACACGCACGCACCCCCCCCCCAAACGCCCATACATACACACACAAAAACGATTCAGAAACACTCCAGGAAGTGAGAGAGAATTAAACAGTGTACGTTTTTGATAAAAACAAATAAAAACAGAAATAAAAAGTCACACACCACACAGGTATGTTACCTGTCCGCGAGACCCTGTGTCCTCCTCCTGCTCGTGCTCCGCCGTCTCGCAGAGCCGCAAAAGAGACAAAGCGCTCATCCACCAACCCTGTTCTGCGGCATATTCCACTGACACACTCACGCTGAGTGTGTTTTTGTGAGGGGGGTCCGGACTCTCTCTAGCTCCTTCTCTGTGTCTCTATCTCACTTTTTCTTCAGCTCTCTCTCCAGCTTTCTCTGTGCCTCTCACTTTTCTCTCTCTCTCTCTCTCTCTCTCTCTCTCTCTCTCTCTCTCTCTCCCTCTCGCTCCAGATCTTTCTCAAAGTCTCTCACCCGAGGGCGGGTCTAAGTCGCACCAAAAAAACAGGAAGTCGTGTCGACGTTGGCACACACACACGCGCGCACACCCGCACGCACACACTTTTAAACCACCACGCGCTCAGCTTTTATATTATATTTGTTGCGAATCTTTTTTTGTAGATTTATCCTTCCAAACCGGTTAGTTCGTTCACACTATTTTCCGGTATCTAATAGGCTATTAGAGCGACTTTAAGACTGATATATGCAAATTACCTCTGTCCTGATTGGTTGCATGGCACGGAGTGTTGGGGCTCGTGACGTCACAAAAGCGTTGAAATCAGAAATGCGTCGTATGGCTTGGGGTGTCGAGGTGTTTTAAGCTTTAACAGTGTTTTGCACACACTATTTAAAAACGTGACCAGAAATTAAGTTTGCCATGATATTAGCCATTGGCGATTCTGAAAAACATAAATAAAAAGCCACAGCATGGATGGGACACACATATTACTATGTATAACAAAGTAGGTTGAAATATACAACAGCTATAGAAGCTAAAAAATAAAACACGTGTATTAAATAAGACGCGTATTCAAATATATGCTGTAAGAAATAATGTCGATTAAAAGATTGAGAATAGATGAGATGAGAATTCGAGTCTGAAATGAACAGCACAGAGCAGGTGTGGATTCAGGCGCCGCCTACAGGAGAAGAGTTCTTTAGGCAACCAGACTCTGCGTGCGAAAGGGCCTGATACAGCTAATGCTGTTTACAGCCCCAGGACACGCCATAGGACACACACTTACACACATTCTCTTTCTCTATCTCTCTCTCTATCTCTCTCTCTCTATCTCTCTCTTTCTCTCTCTCTCTC